>APFE030072425.1:319964-352156 GCA_000404065.3 Pinus taeda
GAGCGTACAAGTACGCAGGTACAATGAGTTTGGGATGCGTACATGCAGGCAAGGTAGAGAGAACCTGCGTACCCAGAGATAAACATGTTTTTAGTGATTTTCTTTCTTTTTTGAAGCTTGACATGAAGAGAAGAGGTATTAGGCTTGACACGGAGGATAATATGACTATTGATGGAGCCAGATTAACTGCAGATAGTCATGGTGACAAATTTCACTGTAACACTCCCAGAATTTCAGTGTCTTCTGCGATAGGCTAGAGTGGTTGGATTAATCTCTCAGGAAAGGGTGGATTTAATTTAAGGCTCCTTTCCTATTTTTCTTCCTTAACCTCCCTATGTGAAGAGGGAGGTTGGTTATCAAGGATAATTCTCCCTGATCTTAGGTTGATCTCCTAGATTTCTACAGCATAAGCTAGGTATGATGTCTCTCCACTGTATGCTTTTTTAGCCTGGCTATTGTTTGGGTTCTGATTTGGTTGGGAAAGCATCTGGGGTTTCTTAGGTGGAGCAGAGTGTAGGAGTTGTGGTTGGGTAGGTGGTGGAGGCAATAGGGGTTGAAATTTGTTGAATTGGGGCATCCACTTCTGGGGTGGGGTATTACACTGATGTTGTTGCTAAACATAGGGTTGAAATGACTAGTTGGTTTGTTGGGATTGATACTGAGATGCATAGGACCAAGGAGGGGGTGTATACTAGGAAGGATGAGCAATGGGTCCACAAGAAGGTATAGTTGTGGTTTGGTTGGGGTTTTAATGTGCATGGGATGACCCTTGCATACCCTTCTAGTATGGTCTAGGCCAAGGAGGTCCCGTTTGGTTGATGTAGCAAAGCTACTCAGTGACGTCTTCGGTGCCTTGATATACAACTTTGAGTCCATGTAAAGAAGGGCACTTGTTTGTGGAGTGGTTTTCTTCATATAATGAGAAAATATTAATACAGCTCAATGGAAATTCATTCCTAGGATGCCTCCTAGTGCATATAAGACAAGAGATGGACAAGGATCTCTCTGCTTCCTCTTGCTTCCTCTTGATGTTGATGGTGTCCAATTGTAAGGAAATGGTTTGCAACATATCACTTTTGAAATCTTATAGCATATTTCCAATTTCACCCTTGATGGATAAGTTGGAGGCTAATGTACTGGCCATAGGTTGACTACCCCTACATGTTTTCCTGCCTACCCTAGAATGGTTTCTAAATACAGTCTTAATATCCTGATAGGGTAATTGGCACGCATATCCTCCTACTATCATATTTAAGGTATCCAGAATATCTTCCCTTACTTCTCTAAGTAGGACCAACTTTAGTGACTTAGGGTCAAGCATGCACCTGGCCCTTTTGTAATGGAGTTGGAATCTTTCTTCATAGTCTTCTAAGGGTTCATCCTGGGCTATGGTCATCCTGGAAATCTCTTCTTTAGTATCCGTTTACCTACAATAGTCCCTATATTTGTTGTTAAAAGTTTGTTGCATCTGAGCCTAAGTTGTGGTGCTATCTCTAGGTAAATCCATGAACCAGCGCAAGGCTGCATCCTTGAGGGTAGACGGGAATAGTTTCAAGTTTTTCTCATCATCTGTATAGTCATAGGTTTGGCATATAACAAAAAACTCATATGGGAAAGTGTCAGGGACCTCTATGGTGAGGCCATAGAAATGAGGTAGAGCAGAGGGGATTATATTCTTCATCTTGGTGTCCCCATTGGTTTCCATGATGGGGAAGGCACTCCCAATTCTCTCTCTATCTCCTATGTCATTTTTATTTCCTGCCATTGGTTCAGTAGGAATGGGTTCTTCCTCTTCTTCTTCCATTGTAGGTTCTTCAAATATTTAAGTTTCCTCACCTAAAGGTTCTTCCACTTCACAGTTACTGAAGAAGAGAGAAGGTTGACTGTTGGATGCAGTGGGGCTATTTGTCAAGCGTTTACCTAAATTGTCCCTATTCCTACAAGGCATGAAAGGAAATGTTTTTGGGTTGGTTTTTGTAAGATTTTGTTAAAGCTATAAAGTACTTGTAGAATGCAATTGTTGATAATGACAAATGAATGAAAGGAAGCTAGATTACTTTTGTAGAAATAAACTAATGGAGGAAAATTAAAGACTAGAAGTAGAAGAAGAGAAGTTTGGAGACTAGAAAATAGAATAAACTAGTAATTACTTCTACTTAGACATCTCCCTGGAAACGGCGCCAAAAATTGATGAGCCTAGGTATTGCAACAATAATAATGCAACTCCCAGGGCTACCATCTTTACTTATCAACCCGAGTTTCATACAAACTTGGAGGTGACAGTGCTATATGCACAAGTAGAAGTGAAGGTCTTGCCTGTTGTCACTGTTTGTTTGGAAAGAGCCCCCAGGGGTTCCAAGCCAAACTTCTATAGGGTCAGAAGAAGCTTAATTCTTTGATGGAAGGAGAGAAAACCTATTCTAAGAGAGATCTACTCTACTGTAGTAATGAAGAAAATAACATGAAATGCTAAACTTACACCATAACCTAACTAACCAATTAAATAGTTATGCTAAGAAGAATTGCTAAATTAACACTAACCTAATGCTAATTATCTAAGTTACAGAACTAAAGATCATGCAAACTAGACTAAGTTGTAACAAAGAAACTTAGGTTGAGTCAGGTTTCAAGCAAAAAAAGAAATTGGAGGTCGAAATCAGTGAAAGGAGGATGTTAGGGAGCAACAATGCATAAGAACCATTGGATCAGTCGAGTGAAAGGAAAATGGATGGCGGAGATTGGATTGCGGGAGGTTACATAGATAGATGGGAAAACAGGGTTAACTAACAGGATGAATGGTGGAGATCTTATTATGAAGGCTTAGGTGAATTGATGGATGAACAAGGGAACAAAGCAGATGAACAACAGAGATTGTGTCGTGAGGGATGAGGTGAGTGGAAGGATGAAGGAGGTTAAAAGGAGATGAATGGCCGAGATCTAATCGCGTGGGTGAAGCCAAGAGATGGACAGGTGAGGCTAACGGAAGCGATGAATGGCTAAGATCTTATGACGTGGGTGAAGTCAAGAGATGGACAGTGGATATCATAATGTGGGGAAAAGAAACATGCGGAAATGAGGGAGCACGTTTCTAAGGCAGTAAGTAGTTTCTCACGCGCCCTTCAAGCTGTAAGTAGTATTTGGAAATCTCACACAATTAGCCTTACTGCGTGACACATAGCAAAAGAAAACTACTTTTCTCGCATGCTCTCAGATGGATAATGTTCATGCACTAATACACACAATATTGCATGATAGCCATTAAATCAGGTGGGGCTGATCAATGGTGGAGATCAGCCAAGCTAGTTGGTGATTGGGTGAAGCAACAGCCATCGAATTAGGCAAGGAAGATCAATAGTGGGGGTTTAAAGTGCCTAAAGTGATCGAGTTACATGAGCCATCAAATCAGGCAAGGCAGATCAATGGTGGGGACTTAAAGTTCATGAATTAGGTGGTGGAAACCATGCGAGATAATAGTTGGAGAAAATAGTGAATCCAATGGTGATTGTGAAGGTTTGTTGGTGATCGGACAATGAGGAAGCAATGCATGAGGAACGTGCTGAAGGCAGTTTCAAATGAAAATGAGAGAGAAAACCAGTGTTGGTGAAAAAATAACTACATTAAACAATGAACTCCATAGCCCATGTGAGAACTAGAGACCTGTGTTTTTGGGGCTACTGAAGGTTCACTTCCTAAAGTCATGGTCCTAGAGGGAGGAGATGAGGTTGAGACACCTTCACACAACCTGATAGTGGTATTTTTCCTCTAACTAACCTGTGAACTAAAAGAAGGCATAAATGAAAGTAAACTACAACAAGTGTAGCTACTGAAGCAAATGAACAGGAAAACCATGCATGATCTACACTATATTGTTGTAATGAAAGTGAAACCACTTAAGAAAATAAACAGTGAAAACCATAAGGCTACTTAAGAAAATAAATATAAAACCATGAAACTACTTAAGAAAATAAACATAATAGAACTCTATGCTAGCATACATGTACAGTAAATAGGAGCTGTGGACGCTTAGGTCGGGCCCTAACCCAAGAGCTTTAGCCCTCGAAGTTAACTCAGAGTTGGCTTAAACACAACTCATTCTTATTAGAAAAGCCATGGATTACAGAGAAAACTATCACAAGTCTTTGCAACTCAGAAATAAAACAAAGTTTTATAATAGAACATTGAATCTTAATGAGGTCCTAAGCCTCTCTATAAGTCTCTAACGACTTCCTTCCCATTAGGGATGCTTGGCTCCCAACTTAAGATAAATTGTTTTATGTCCCTTTCACATGCTTGGTTGTATTCTAGTCTTCAAAGTGATGGATGTGTGCACTCCAAGCTAATGGTGGAATATTTGAATGGAGGGGTAGTAAATGAGGAGGATTTACCTCTTATAGTTACTCTCCCTTGTCCCATTCTAGTTTTACCCAAGGTCTTTGCCATAGTTCCTTGCATCTATCCTTTATCCTTTATCTTTGCCATAGTTCCTTGCATTCATCCTTTATTCCTGCATTACATGTGCATTAGACCACAAAGCCAAATATTCAACTCTAACTCATTTCATAAACAAAATATAATCAAAAGTATGCAATAAGTTGTGAGAATAGTTGGTTTTACTAATCTAGGAGGTGAATGAAGGCCAATTAAGGCCCATATAATTACCCAATATTGAGGCTCATCAGTTATACGTTAATGATTCAATGTCCTTTAAAACTTTTTAGGCGGTCTATTATCCTATGCCGCCTATAATATTTATTCCTTATACCATTCTATATGCTTTCATAATCTCTTCTACACATAATACAATACCATCTTAATGGTTGCAACAACCAATAATATTATAAATCTATAATTGCCATTTCATATTATGTTTCACAAGGAAATGATTTGTCGGTTTATACTACAACACAAAGAAACCTTTCTCTTATATTTGGGATATGTAATTGTTTATTTGAATGTACAAGTAGTTTTATTTGTGAGGGCCACATCATTCATTCCCATGCGAACACACATGGACCTTCTCGTGAGGACTTAAATCTCAAGATCTTGACCCAACGATGATAATGTATTTAGGGTTTGATTTGGGATGTAACCCCTATGCGTAACTCATTTGTTCATTTCCATTGTTTTGGTTGTGGAAACTCAAGCGATGATCTATTGACTTGTTGTCATGGTTCCAGCTTAGATTCTATGACATACAGCCTACACTGCTCCTCCTACAAACTATAATGGTGTTGTCTGTAACTAATTCCAAATTTCATTATAGGCAAACCCTTGTATATTTCATTGGATTTCTTTTATTTAAAATTTCCACCATTTCTAATTTTCTCATTGACATCCCTTTTGTTAGATGAGGAATTTACTATGAGGAGAATGGCTTAATTAGACGATCCATCCAAGGTTTTCTAGGACAAACCCATGTACCATCAATTCTTTCTTTCACTGCAATTTCAATTTATAAGGCTATTTTGTTTTGGAATTTATTAAGGTTTACAATTGAAACCCTTCATTGATTTCAAGTTCTAGTCTGAGAGTTGTTGTATCTGTAATAATTTCGTGCATTTTTTTCAAATGGTCTTGTTTTCCATACACAATACAACAAGGAAGAGGTGTTGTCTAGGTCATTCAAAGGGAAATCAATAGAGAAAGGAAACACATTGAATGAAAATTTCAGAGAAGGCTCATTGTATCGGGGTCGATACCATATGGGAGACCCATGATTTCTGGAGCTTAATTCAGAGGAGAAATGAAAAACGAAGCATCGAAACATGAAGGAAGAAATGGAAAGGAAAGCACTAAAATATTAGAAGCTGAAATGAAAAGGGGAGTGTTGAGATTAGGAGGCGAATATGTTAGAGCCTGATATCCAAAGAATCGGAAGGAAGGTATATTGGGGCTCGATATAAGAAGGCTAGACATTGATGCAGAGGGCACATCAAAGCTGAAATCTCAGAGGGTCATTCATTTCATCATACCGAAAATTGGGGCCTCATAACCTTTTAAAATATATAATTCTTTATAAGTCCCGATTTTGCTGAGAAGGGGAGAAGCAAAGGAAATTGTTGAAAGTACGAGGACCCCAGGGACCTATTCTCTCTCCATGAGAAAGAACAATTGGAAATAGATAATTGGCTCCAAAGAGTTGACAAGGAAGATGATGTTAGTGTGATGTGGTTGTGCAATGGATGCGTGGCAGTTGATTTTGGCATTTTTTAGGGGCTAATGGGGAAAATCTAGGTGACACATGTCACCAAAAAAGAGGCTCCATGTGGAGATGATGACATCATTTTAGAGGTTGGATTTTCAGAGGAAAGTGTGTTGGGTTGTGTTATATTCTTTCCACGACTAACCTAAGTAGTGAACCGGGGGGTTAGAGGGGGGGCGGAGCCCCCCTCTACAGGGTTCGGGGCAGCGCCCCGGGAAATTTTTTTTTGGACCCTATATTAGGTTGGGCAAACCTACCTATGGTCTTCAGTCCATGGTTTTGGACACGATGTTTTTCGGTCCATGGTGTTAGGTTCCAATACCAATAGGTTTCATTTTCCATGATTGACTATGGAAGTGCCAAATATGTTCATCCTTGCCTGCTGCAGAGGTTCCATATTTTTTATACAGACCAAGAAAATTAAAAAATGTAAAGAGGGTATGCCTTAAAAGAATAATCAAAAGGTAAGAAAATGAATTGGTCAAAAAAAATAGCAAAATGAACCCCAAACCAAGAGACCAAGAAAGTGGCCAGTCAAGATGCCAGTGCTATCTTATTTTGCAATTTCACAATGTGAAGACACTGCTGCTTATCACACTTGCTGGATGGCCCAACAGTTCAATCTGGACCATTCCATATTTAACTTTGTTGTTTTAGAACAGAGAATGAATACCTATCCAAATAGTTCAAGCTTGGCAGATGAGTAGATAGGTAGAGAAATTAAGGAGCCCAACTGCTTAATCTGGGCCCTTGGAAGAGATAAGGGTACATTTAGATAGGAGGGCAGTCAAAAGAAAGAAGACAATCAGGGTTTGCCAGTTCAAGTGCACCCAATCCAAAGGAAGAAAAAATGTTAGGTGTATTAGGCTGGATAGGCAGTTTGAGGTTGCAGAAACAAGGTTATAATTACTTTTTGTCTTGTCAAGAAGGACTCATCTCATCAATGACACTGGTACCATGGCAGTTATTTAGTTGCATGACTTTGGAAGCATGACTATTTCCCCTTCATTCCCCCAAATATCACTTACTAACATCCCCTCAAGGACCTTGGGATTTGCCCAAAAAAGTCCAGTTTCACTCCATTTTTCCTAAAATACCAAGTTGACATCTGAGCTGACTTAGTGAAAAGAAGCCACATTTCTTGTGTAAAAATGATCATTCCACAATCCTTTCACTTCCCTATGCCTAAGTTTTTATTCTAAAAACTTAGCATTAATCCATTCAGTTTCAATCCATAAACTCATATTAACCTCTAACTCTATTATTTTAGTTCCTTAAATATTTCCCTATCCATATCATACAAAAACTATATAAATAACCCAAAAATATAAATATCCCCACCCCTTGGCACTATAGCCATACAATACAAAGTAGGGGAATACTAGGTCCATTTGGGGCCTTGGTATTAGCCCTTCCGTGTCTAAAACATTCGGGATTAATCTAATATTTGTAGATTGATAGCTACGATGCCCCCCCCCCCCCCCCACAAATAAACCATACTATACAAACCCCGCGCATGCATTTCATTTGGGTTTCGTTTAATATTCGGTTAAACGAATAACCATAACCCCGGTGTAAACATTAAATCCATAACCTAAAGTTGAAAACCCACCTGAAACCTTTGAAAAATCAAGGTTTATCATGTGTGCTCCTATGATAAGTCTCGATTATATCGCCCTCCCGTCCACCGTTAGATCGCCTCCCCAAGATCCGACGGTCCTAATCAATATCGGACGCGCCTCATTGATCGTACGTTAGTACCCGATGGTCGACGGTTTCAGCATCGTACACAGGGACACCTGTCATCCTCCTATTGCATCGGGCTGCCTCTGACAATTACCACTCCTGTACCAAAGGCAGTCTGATGGAAACCGCTTACCAATTTGCCCTTCCGCCTGCGTCGGCGCGTAACGTTGCATCCACGTCACCCGCCACTGCCATGCACTTGCGCAACATCATCCGCTGACATCACCACCCCACCACCGTGTCAAGTTCCACGTCATCCTCCATACCTGTTACGCGACAAAAAATACGTCATGATGACGTCATCCCAGAAAAGCGCCAAAAGCGCTAAAATGTCCAAAATTTGTTAAAAAGTCGTGAAAACGACTACTTTGGTTATTTTCTATTTGCGCACCCGAAAACAACGTTGCATGCACCTTCACGACCAAATCACCTCCGGAGCTTGTACAGTCCATCAACCTACAATTCGGCTCCATAGCACGACCCCTCATCTCGAGTTGCACCTGCTAAGTGCCCTCCACGCCATAAAAATAGGTATTTACCCATTTTTTTCCTGAAAACCCTGTTTTGTTCACAATTCGCTGTTTAAATTGCCAAAAGCACCTGTAATTTACATCCAAAAGTACTCTTACTTGTCACTTACCACATTGTATGCACTGTCCAAGCTGAGGATTCGAAGAAAACCTGCAAGTTTAAGCCCATCTCCTCTGCAATCTGGCCATTACAATACACTTTGCGCATATTTTCGCCCGCAGAGACTCCAAAAAGAAAAACTGCCCAAGCTTTGAATTAAAGTGGTTAAGCAATCTGTGATTTCTGTTTTATCCTGTTTTTCCAAAAAGGAATTCCTCCACTTTCACTTCCCTCTGCTAACTGTCGCTCCTTCAGTTAAAAAATCAATCCCAGTTTCCTTTGCATTTTACTCACAGAGTCTATGAGTTCGGTGAATGCCCTCAAAAAACCTGTCGAGATTCTGCAAAATTGTTGTTCTACAATAAACTGTACACTGTGAGGTCAGTGCCAGATAAGAAACAGTCTCCAACATCTTGACAATAGCCTCAGAGCCTGAGTCCTGTCACCTGTTGCTGCTTACACCTGTATTGTAATCAAAACACAAATAGTATAAACATGGAGGCTCCAGTGGCTCTCAACATTGCTCCTTTGAATGCTCCACACATGGATTTAGAGTGGTTACCTTTGGTAGACAGAGACTTCCAAATCAAGGATATGATGGGCCTCAGGTCTTGCCTTAAAACTGTGTGTCACTTCAGAAACAATCACGGGAATAACACTGATATCCTTGGAATCTGGCAATCTAGTATGCCCATCTACTACCTCCCATCAGTTAATGTGCTTCCTGACTTCATTCATCTGTGTCAGGCAAACTATGACTCCACTCAGAGATCAATCCTCACTCCAGATGGGTCTGTGCTATTCTGTATCACTCCTCAATCTATGAATGAAATGATGAACTTTGAGCCACCTCATCCTCTGGTTCCTCTAACAATGAAGCTCTTACTCGGTCAGGGTGCAAAGCTCTCTAGTTCAAAAATATCAAGGGTAAGTCAGTTATTTATGGAACCACAGTGCTAGGCCAATCATCCTCCACCCTACCATCAAGTCTCATTCAATGAAACATGCGGACTCTTGGTAGATATGATTTCCTACATTCAAGGATGCAAGACAGGAGAATTTGTGGATGAGACTATGTTTCTGTTATTAACCATGTTCACTCCAGGACAACCCCCTGCTGTCATGTATGAATATGCCACCTTCATTGCAAACAAAATACATGAGAAATTCATGATTATGGAGAGAGAAAGAATGTTCAAGTATACCTCCTACATTACCATCTGCTACTGTACTATCACCCTGATAGTTTCAAAGTTCCTCTCAACAGACTGGACTCAAAAGGAGAAAGAAGATCTGTTATCTTCTGGACCTCAGTTTTCCATTAAGTCCACTACTCTTCATACACATATTGTGAGTTTGTTGACATGTTTATCTACCCAGCCACTTGCCTATTGATGATGACTCCTCCTGGAGGGCTCACTGCTGAAATGCAAAGAATCCTACATCTTTCAAAGGGCTACAGCATTGGTGATTGGTATTTCTACCAAAACCACACAGTGATCAGAATTTATGGGTGTGAGTTGCCTCCCTATAAACTGCCAAGATATGTCCCTATGAGACTTTCGTCTTTAGAATACTTCAGGAAGTTCAGTAGTGCAGATCTGACTCATTTTCATGGGAAAAACAAGAAATCACAACTTAAAATCAGACATCAACTGGGGCCCTTTGTTTTCAATAAAAGGGAAGAAGCCTGGAAGGATGCAGACAATATGCTAAGGGAAGATATCATGTTGAAACAAAGCTTCTTTTGGGCACCATATGACCCTGAACACTTCATAAGCCTTAGAAGAATCAAACACAAGCTTTCAGGATATGTGCACCAGCAAATCCCCCACATTGAACAATATGCTAATAAAAAAGAATGGGTAGAGGGCACATTAGATGATGAAGAGCT
Source organism: Pinus taeda (assembly GCA_000404065.3). Taxonomy (NCBI): domain Eukaryota; kingdom Viridiplantae; phylum Streptophyta; class Pinopsida; order Pinales; family Pinaceae; genus Pinus; species Pinus taeda. Next base: position 330,437 of record APFE030072425.1, read on the forward strand.
TACTAAAGAAGAAAGATTAAAAAAAGATATGAAAGACCATGAGAAAAGAATTGACCTGGAATATGTTGCACAGGTCACCTTCACACAGCCTCAACATATTGGAGCAAGCACATCAGCTGCTACACCTCCACAACAACAAGCTAAAGAGGCAATTTCATCTGCAGGGAAAGGCAAATAAATTGAAGATTCATAACAACAAAGTACAATGGAAGAGAAACCATCCACAAATTAGGAAAAGGGAGAAGAACAAGGCCCTTCAACGTAACAAAAGGCAGTCGAGATCCCTGTATTACAAACCCCTCATAATGAGGAAAGAGCTAAAAAGAGGGAAAGAATGGAAGAAACACCTACAGGTGCATCCACAGACCAGCAAGGTGAGAAAAGACAGAGGCTAAACACTTATTCAGAGGAGGAAATTACTAAGGAAACTACAGGCAATATCAGAGGTGAGGGGACTTCTGAACAGCATATCCCTCCTATTTTGGAGACATTGGCCAGCTCCTTTCAGCAGGAGCAAGAGAGACAACCAGGTGGGGAGGTTTCATCCTCCAAACAGCAGACCAAGCAGGGCTCGGATATCAAACAAGCATTCACTGAGATCAAAGCTAGAAACGAGCCAATAAGGTTTCAGCTTTACAATCAATTGATGAGAATGGTACCAACAAATCAACAACGACTGATGGAAACATATGACATGCAAGCAGGGAAGATGACTCTTAGTCACTTCAGACCGACTACACAGTAGCCACAGTCAGCTGCAGACTATATTAGAACCAATCTGGAGGTCCTGGCCAAAGACATACATCCAATAGACCAGATTGAGTTACATAAGCAGGCTAGAGGAATGGTATACTCCACCCTAGCAGATAAGGCTCTAATGGCCCATAGATTGTAGAATTCTTTGTATAATACTTCTTCCCAACTAGAGCTGGAGAAAGCCTCCTCATTGGCCTAGGATAATAGGATAAAATCCTTAAAAGAGATCATTATAGAGTTGGGACATGATCCCAAAGATGCCAAAGGCACGCAGGCCTTGATCAGGAAAAAGGAAGAGGATATAGCAGCCCTGAGAAGACAATTGAAGCTGCCAGCTACCATACATCCTCAAACTACAGAGGTGGCACAACAACAGGAAGTAGAGGATGTGGTCAGCCTGCTTATGAGGATGAACCAAAGGCTGTTAGACACAGAAAAAGCATTGGAAGAGGCTCAACAAGGGAAACAGCTAGAGTTGGCCCCTCAACCATCCCAAACAGCTCCAATAATTACAGCTCCTCCTAGAACAGTAACTACACCAGCACCTCCCCTGTATCCAGCTTCTGCAGCAGGTGCCTCAACTTCAACAGCGACTACAACAGCAGCATTGCAAGAAGCCAGCTTGAGCATGGAAGCTATGATGAAAGAAATTAAGGCTTTGGAATTACAAATGGCAGAAATGAAGGAGACCAAGGAAAAGCTAGCCAATATTGAGGCTAGTTATGACAAATCAAAGATGACAGTTGCCGAGAAGACCAGGGAAGTAAAGGCCCTAGAGATCAAAATAAAGGCCTTAGAGAAGGACTTCACTCTCCATAGAAGCCTGAATGAAATAAAAACAATTTTGTGGGATAAGATTGGCAAAGCTATTGCTGATCAATGGATAGCAATAAAAACTATTTTTGACCAGATAGAATTGATGGCGGTAGCTCAATATGAAACTCAAAAGGCGAGAGCATTATTGGTAGATAAGCCTGAGCAAGCTAATCAATTGATTCATTTTTTGAATACTCGTATTGGTGAGCAGCTAGCAGCTCTAAACATTCAGAATAGGACAGAGACTATTGTAAGAGTCAAGAAGGTACTGACCATGAGAAATTTTGTTCAAACTATAGAAATAAAGTGTCAGGAAATGCAGACAGAGGTGCATGGCTTTAGACAGAAAATTTCAATATTACAGAGTAAAGGTTTACCCAGCCTGGTCACTAGCACTGGGAAGCTATTAAAGTAGGAGCAATATGCGTACAGGTTAAATACTTATGTGAAAAATCAGATTACAACATCATCAAGTGGCTCAGAAGAGACAGTGCCTCCCTCTAGACAAAGTTTGTATGATAAACTGGAAGACTTGTTTTACATTGAGCATGAGATAGAACATCTCTTTCGAGTCTAGCAAAATTATTACACATGCACTGAAGCTGATGAGACATTATTTAAATTAAGAAAACATCAATTACCAACAGATCAATGGTGGCAAAACCTGCTTGAGATTCTAAATTAGTTTTGATTCTCTTCTTATAAATTGTCTGCATAACAAGCAAATTGTATTATATGGCTCTGCTATCGAAAATTCAAATGACAGTGGATGAAATGAGCGCTAAAAAGCATTCAAACAAACTCAAATGCAGGTGGCAAAGCACAGCACGACAGGACAACACATCAGCAAAGCGGTCATCAACCGACTATCAGAGTCAAAGAGTCAACAACAAACAGGACACCTACAACAGCCAGTAAGGCACATTTATTTCCTCAGTTATTGCTGCGCAGTTTTTCCCCACATGAGCTATTTCTTCTATCAGAGTAGATGGATAAATTTATGTCCAGATATTTCCCTATGGGATATTTTGTAAACTCCTATAAATACTTGCTAAAGAGATGTATTATTGTTGGCTGGTGAATATCATTCTGGACCCATGTTGTATGCTTTTGAGAACTCTTCAGAAATAAAAATTGTTGGAATGCTTTGTTGATGAACTTAGTGTTGTGGAATCGATGGCAAAGGGATAGATTACAGGATTCTCATGTTAACGCATGGATCAATAAGTCTTCTGTACTCTTATTTTTACTATATTTGTGTCTTACTTATCATCTAAATATCATGTTCTAAGTTACAGGAAAGAAGGATAACCCAGAATTTACTTTGCTGTACTTTGTGTTCAATTCCTGTAATATTTTATGTTTTCCACAGAACTAGCATAGGTAATAATTCTTGATTGTTTTTGTCTCCCTGGTTCTTCCACTCTAAATATCATCAAGGAATTCTTAACTGCTCCCTGATAATGTTTATACAATTTCCCTCTGTTATTATAAATGAAAGATTCTTGATTGCCTTTCATTTCTTAACTTCATTTCATCTTATTTTAACTTCAAAGTTGTTATGTGCTTAATTATCCTGCTCTGTAATTGTCTTGTTGCCAAAGAAACCATCCCAGAGGCTCATTTCCATTAGACTCCATCAACCCAATGGTCTGAACTTCCCTCAACTTACTGCCTTAACTATTTAATGTCACCTTCCAAACATCAAACAACAACTTGTACCAAATAACTAGCCTAATATATAATCAAACAAATCTAAATCACAAAGAGAGAGCCCTCTTTGGTTGCAGATTGGCTAGGATCTGTAGCTGAACGATTGGTTAGTGGTTACCTCGGTCGTATTCCCTCCTGGAGCTAGGGAACAACCTGAGTGACAACATCATTGGCGACTCCATTGGGGACTGAATCAAGAAATGGTTAGTTTGCCTGCTTTAAACATATTCAAGCAAAAATATCAAAAATAGATTTAGAAGCTGGCTCCAAAGAAGAAAAATCGTTATACAAGATCAAATCCTGATCCAAATCCCATAGCTATTTTTGAAAATCCTAATTTGATCCCTAAGACCCTTAAGAAACAAGAAGAACAAGAAAAATCTGTTGATTCAGACCTTCAAACCATTCAACAGAATTATATCCCAACTCCTGCTAAAGCTTCATTCTGTCCTCTCATTACTCTTGCTTCCCCTAGTTCTTCATCCACTTCTCAAAGCACCTTATCCATTCCTCCATCTACTGCACTTATTTCTTCCTCTGTCCCTGTTGTTCCAGCTGTCCCATTTCCTCCTGTTCCCCCATTCATCCCTATAAATATGGCTAACCGTTATGCACCTTTGCAGTTTCCTACCAATCCAAGGGCTATGCCACAAGATTATCAAAGTAAGATCACCTACTTTGATGGTGCTAGTTCCTATACAGCTCAACAACACATCAAGAAGATGCAGGATTATTTTGAAAACTATGAAATTGATGATAATGATGTGAGAATGAAAATCTTTTTCCAAAGCTTAACTGGTGATGTGAGAACCTGGTTTAGGACACTTGCTGCAAACTCTATAGCCAACCCTGAGGCCCTATATCAAGTTTTTTTGAACATATGGGAAAAGAAGAAAGACCCTTTACACATATTAACTGAATATGACAATTTAAAAAGGGGTCCACAAGAAACTGTCCAAGACTATTGTGCTAGGTTCAACACTGTATACAATGCCATCCCATAAAACCTTAGAACTCCACCTGACTTAGCCTTGATCAAATTACTTGATGGATTTGATCCTAACATGGCATATCAGTTGAGGGAAAGAGCCCCTCCCATCTTAGCAGACATGCAGAATATAGTTGTTAGTGTAGAAGCAAACTTGATTGCCAAACGAAACTGGGCTAGAACTGAAAGAAGAATAACATTCAAAGAAGAACCTTAAGCATTTGAGCAGAAACTAGATTCCATCATCAAAGGGATGGATAGATTGTGAGATAGGGTAGATACCATTGAAATAAAATCATCTTGGGAGGCTCAAACAAGTAACATAGCTAGGAATCCAAATTTTAGAAAAAATCAAAATCCTACTCCTGGAAGGACTGGCCCTGATCAGAACATTAGACCCCCATTTCAAGAGAATTATGCAGAGGCCTCAAGCTCTAGTGAACTCACAGAGGATCCTCACATCAACTTAATGGGTTTAGATAGTGAACAACAAATTTTCCTAACATAAGATGACCAAGAAGCCCATAACATCAATCAATTCCAAACCAAGTCCGGAGAGTCATTTGATTTCAGGGAAGGGTATGATGCAGCATTCTATGAGGTCCATAAACAGTACAAGTTGAGAAGCAGAACCATAGATGTACCTCAACCTGCCAAGCTAAAGGAAACCAAGCAGCTAAAGAAAACAAAGGATGAAGATGTCCCAACAGAACCCTCTGATAAAACAGACCCAAAGGAAGTCACTGTGGAAGATGTATCAAATTTACAACCTTCAAGGAACCACTCATTCACATTCCATTCTTCAAAAGAAGATTTGAAAAACCCTCTTGAAAATAATTTCAAATCAGATGTATCTTATAACAGCACTCATAATCAAGAGAAGATTACTCAAAATTCAGCTCAAAATGAAAAGCTTGCTGCTCAAAATGTAAAGATTCAGATAGAGAAACCTTTTAACTTACAAGCAGAAATTGGAAAGTTGAAAATAACTATTTCTCTCTCTAAATTGGCCAAACATGAAGTATATAGGGAACAGATCCATAGGTCACTCCAAATATCAGAGAATAGGGATGCAGTCAATGTATTGGATGACCAACCAGAACTGATTTTTGGTTCAGAAGTCAATGGTAAATCAGTAGATGGAGGAGTTCCTCCATTCTATGTGAGCTTAAACATTCATGACAAAGTGTTGCACAACGCAATGTTTGACTCAGGTGCTTCCCATAATCTAATGCCCAAGTCAGTGATGGAAAAGCTAGACCTAGACATCACAAGGCCATATAAGGACCTGTTCTCATTTGACTCCAGCTAGGTCAAGTGTCTAGGCCTAATCAAAGACCTTTGTGTATCTTTAGTTCAACATCCAGCTAAGACTATCTTGATGGATGTAGTGGTAGTTGATATCCCACCTAAGTATGGTATGCTTTTGTCTAGATCTTGGGGTGGAAAACTCCAAGGACCTTTGCAGCTAGACATGTCCTATGCCACGATTGCAGTCTTTGGCCAGCCAAAGAGATTATACCAGGAAACATTGATGAAATATGTGGTTAGTATTCAAGGCAAACCCTAGAACTTCCCCATCTATTCCATTCACTCTGACATGGATTCATTTAGCTTATACAATGCTGACATGTGCTCCAAAGCTGAGGCCAAGCTCCTAGAAACAATACCAACAATGAACATAAATGAACAATCTAGTGACCAGAACCAAAAAATTGTTGATGAGATTGAAGTAACAAGTGAAATTGACATATCTGACTAGCTACAAAGTCCAAGCTCACTGCCCACTAAACAAGTCCCCAGCACTATTGAGACAAGTGTTAATCAAGAAATTTTATGGTACTTAGAGTTTGATGGGTTAGTGAATAAATTAGGAGCAGGGACATGGATTTGGATACACAACATACAAAATGATCATGCACAGGGTCATGCATATAGGCTAAACTTTAAATGCACAAACAATATGGCAGAATATGAAGCCCTTTTCCTGGGGCTCAAACAAATTAGAAGTCTAGGGGTCACCAAAATTTCAATTCTAGGAGACTCAGATTTGATAATACAACAAATAAAGGGAAATTTTGTCACAAATGATCCTAGGCTAAGGGCTTATAGAGGTGCAACTATGGAAATACTAAACACCTTCCTGGAATCAGAACTCACTAAAATTCCAAGAAAACACAACCTACATGCACATAGTTTGGCAACCTTTGCCAGCACTTGTAAACTGCCTTTTGAGCCCAATCATCACTTCACTGCTGAGATCAAACATGGACCTGTTGTCCCAGATAATGTAAAAAATTGGCAGGTGTTTGAAAATGACACCCAAATCAACAACTTCCTGCCTTTAAAAGAAGAGTTTTCAAGATTAAACATAGACACAAGCACTATTGATGATCAACAGCAAATTGACAAGGTTGAGCCAAACATATCAGCTGAAGCAGCAAATGTGCTCTTGAATCCAACAACTTTTAATCACAGAAAGTTACAAGAACTCAAACAAGTGAATTTTAATGAAATGATTGAGGAAGAAACCGAAGTAATTGAGTTGAAGGACAATGTCCTGCCCATAGGCCTAACTCCCTTGGAAGATATATTTGATTCAAATGACATTCCAAGAAATCCAAAAATGCAACCACTAAATGCAGAAATTGAGGACTGCAATATTGGAACCATAGAAGATGCCAGAATAGTAAAACTGTCCAAAACTTTGCCTCCTGATAAAAAACTGAAATACATTGAGTTGTTTAAAGAGTTCCAAGATATCTTTGCATGGAGCTATCAGGACCTCAAATCCTATGACACATCTGTTATCCAACATACAAAACCCTTGAAAGAAAATAAAAAACGTTTTAAACAAAAGCTTAGAAGGGTCAATCCTGTTCTCCTTCCCCTGATTGAAAAAGAAGTTAAACGAATGTTTGAAGCTGGAATAATTGCACCCATTAGATTCTTTGAATGGATTTCAAATCTAGTACCCACTAGAAAGAAAACTGGAGATATAAGGCTTTGTGTTGACCTGAGAAATTTAAATAAAGTCTCTCTCAAAGATCACTACCCTTTACCAAAAATGGATCATATCCTACAAAGGGTAGTGGGTGCTTCAAGGATTTCATTATTAGATGGCTTCTCAGGATTTAATCAGATTCTTGTTCACCCAGATGATCAGGACAAAACTACCTTTACAACACCTTGGGGAACCTTTAAATATGTCAAAATGCCTTTTAAACTCAAGAATGTAGGAGCCACATTTCAGAGGGAAATGGACATAGCCTTTGTTAAAGAGATTCATGACTTTTTAGTAGTATACCTTGATTATCTTACTATTTTTTCAAGATCAGACCAAGAACATTTAGAACATCTCAGACAAGTATTCCTAATTTGCAGAAAATATGGCATATCATTGAACCCGAAGAAATCACTGTTTGACCTAGAAGAAGGCAAACTCCTAGGCCACATAATTTCTAAAGATGGAATAAGAATAGATCCAGACAGAATACAGGCTATCCTTCAAGTCCCTCATCCAAGAAACTTCAAAGAACTACAAGCTTTCTTAGGCAAGATCAATTTCCTAAGAAGATTCATTCCCAATATGGCCGAACTGATTAGACTGTTGAATAATATGCTGAAAAAAGACTCTAAAGTCAAATGGACAATAGAAGCTAAGCAAGCCTTTGAGGAAATCAAAATAGCTTTGACAAGAACACCTATTCTTACAAGTCCCAGGTTTGATAAAGATTTTATAATATTTTCCTTTGCATTTGAGCATACTATTGTTGTTGTCCTATTACAAAAAGATGACTTAGGATGTGAGAAACCCATTGCTTTTTTCAGCAAAGCACTCAGAGATGCTCCACTCAAATACAAAATCATGGAGAAGCAGGCATATGCCCTTGTGAAGGCCATAAAGGATTTCAGAATTTATATCCTGTACTCTCACATAATTGTCTTTGTTCCGAATGCAGTGGTCAAAGATATTCTTACTCAAGAAGGAATTGAAGGTAAAAGGAGTAAATGGATAGCCAACATTCTAGAGTATGACATTGAAATCAAGCCAACAAAACTCATAAAAGGATAAGTGCTAGCCAAATTAATGACTAAAACCAACTTTCAAGCCCTAGACATCAATGAACTGGATAACCAACAGGAAACGACGACTCCACATATCAATCAAGCCTTTTTACAATCACCTTGGTACATTGATATATGTTTTGTATTATTAAACCTGCAATCTCCTCCAGGGTTATCCAGAACCAAAAAAAGATTCTTGAAAATCAAATCTTCAAAGTTTTGTATCATAGATAATGTGTTGTTTTGGAAAAATCATGAAGGTATTTTGCTTAACTGCCTAACTTTGGATGTAACTGACAAAGTCCTCAAGGAATTTAATGCAGGAGATTGTGGTGGACATTTGTATTGGAAATCAACAACTGATAAAATCCTAAGGGTTGCATTTTATTGGCCTTCCCTGTTTGCTGATGTGAAAAAATTTGTGATGTCTTGCCATAAATGCCAAATCTTTGAAGGCAAGAAAAAATTGTTGCCCTTACCCCTCAAACCAATTTCAACTGAAAGCCCATTTCAACAATTGGGTTTAGACTTCATTCGAGAGATCCACCCTTCATCTTCTGGCTAGCATAGATGGATTTTGACAACCATAGATTACTTTACCAAATGGATAGAGGTCATCCCTTGTATGCAAGCCAATGACTCAATCATCATCCAATTCCTAGAAACCAATATCCTATCTAGATTTGGTTGTCTAGAAAAAATCATTACAGACAATGCAATTGCATTTAAATCCAAAAGAATGATCATTCTTTTCCAAAAATATCACATTAACTTGGGCCACTCCACAGCCTACTACCCTCAAGGTAATGGTCTTGCTGAATCCTCCAATAAAAGCCTCATCAACATCATAAAAAAAGTCCTAGAAGAAAATAAAAAGAATTTGCACAAAAAACTTGTGAATGCACTATGGGCAGACAGATTGACCACAAAAAGGTCCATTGGAACAAGTCCATATGAATTGGTGTATGGTCTAGAGGCTATTTTCCCCTCCTCTTTAGGAATACCTATGATCAAGTTGCTGCAAGAAATACAAGCAGAGCCTAATGATACTCAGAGAAGGATCAATCAAACTATTCACTTGCAGCAGACAAGAGAAGAAGTATATCACAGAACTCAGGTGATACAAAATAAACTCAAGAAGATATTTGATAAAAGAACAAAAGCTGAAGATTTTTTCATAGGAAACGAAGTGCTGAAATGGGACTCCAGGAGGGAAGATAAAGGGAAACATGGGAAATTTGATTTCCTTTGGAAGGGACCATTTGATATTCAGGTTGTACAAGGTAACAACACATATTTTCTGAAGAATTTGGATGGCACAGACACTGAAGAAGGCCCAGTCAATGGGCGAGCGCTCAAGAACTATTTTGATCCCCTTTGATCAACATAACACAACTGTATATTGTACATAAATATTTTTATTTCTAACAGTTCTCATTTACAGCAATTAAGTAAGGAACAAGATGCAACAATTTTTGAGGAAAAAGTCAAGGAATTACACCAAGCTTGGTGTATATTTTGAACTTACCACAGGAAATGAGAAGGAAAAAACTTGGGAAGTATAAAGATGTTAATAAGCACTCAGAGAAACCAACAAAGACAACTGTAAATTTGCACAGATCAGCTCATAAGGACTACATACAAGCTACACAGATTCAGATCATGGGTTTCTAGGAGACAGAACTTTTGAATTACAACAACCATCTAAGAATAAGGCCATCTGATCTGTTGTTCTTGGCTTTACACCAGGAAAATCCATCCCCAAGTGGATCCACCGTTAGGTTCCTATACCAATAGGTTTCATTTTTCATGATTGACTATGGAAGTGGCAAATATGTTCATCCTTGCCTGCTACAGAGGTTCCATATTTTGTATACAGACCAAGAAAATTAGAAAATGTAAATAGGGTATGCCTTAAAAGAATAATAAAAAGGTAAGAAAATGAATTGGTAAAAAAAAATAGCAAAAATTAACCCCAAACCAAGAGACCAAGAAAGTGGCCAGTCAAGATGCCACTGCTATCTTATTTTGCAAGTTCACAATGTGAAGACACTGCTGCTTATCACACTTGATGGATGGCCCAATAGTTCAATCTGGACCATTCCATATTTAAATTTGCTATTGTAGAATAGAGAATGAATACCTGTCCAAACAGTTCAAGCTTGGCGGATGAGTAGATAGGTAGAGAAATTAAGGAGCCCAACTGCTTAATCTGGGCCCTTGGAAGAGATAAGGGTACATTTAGATAGGAGGGCAGTCAAAAGAAAAGAAGAAAATCAGGGTTTGCCAGTTCAAGTGCACCCAATCCAAAGGAAGAAAAAATGTTAGGTGTATTAGGCTGGGTAGGAAGTTTGAGGTTGCAGAAGCAAGGTTATAATTACTTTTTGTCTTGTCGAGAAGGACTCATCTCATCAATGACACTGGTTCCATGGCAGTTATTTGGTTTCATGACTTTGGAAGCATGACTAATTCCCCTTCATTTCCCCAAAGATCACTTACTAACATCCCCTGAAGGACCTTAGGATTTGCCCAAAAAAGTCCAGTTTCACTCCATTTTTTATAAAATAGCAAGCTGACATCTGAGTTGACTTAGTGAAAACAAGCTACATTTCTTGTGTAAAAATGATCATTACACAATCCTTTCACTTCCCTATGCCTAAGTTTTTATTCTATAAACTTAGCATTCATCCATTCAGTTTCAATCCATAAACTCATATTAACCTCTAACTCTATTATTTTAGTTCCCTTAAATATTTCCCTATCCCTATCATACAAAAACTATATAAATAACCCAAAAATATAAATATCCCCACCCCTTGGCACTATAGCCATACAATACAAAGTAGGGGAATACTAGGTCCATTTGGGGCCTTAGTATTAGCCCTTCCACGTCCAAAACATTTGGGATTAATCTAACATTTGGTTAGATTAATAGCTACGATGACCCCCCCCCCCACACACAAACCATACTATACAAACCCCACGCATGAATTTCATTTGGGTTTCATTTAATATTCAGTTAAACGAATAACCATAACCCTGGCGCAAACATTAAATCCATAACCTAAAGTTGAAAACCCACCTCAAAACTTTGAAAAATCAAGGTTTATCGTGTGCGCTCCTGTGATAAGTCTCAATTATATCGCCCTCCCATCCACCGTCGGATCGCCTCCCCAAGATCTGACGGTCCTAATCAATATCGGACGTGCCTCATTGACGGTACGTTAGTACCCGATGGTCGACGGTTTCACTGTCGTACACAGGGACACCTATCATCCTCCTATTGCATCAGGCCGCCTCTTACAATTACCGCTCCTGTACCAAAGGCGGTATGATGGAAACCGCTTACTGCTCTACCCTTCCGCCTGCGTCAACGCGTAATGTTGCATCCACGCCACCGCCACTGCCCTGCACCTGAGTCACATCATCTACTGACGTCACCACCCCGCCACCGTGTCAAGTGACACATCATCATACACGTCATGTGCCACGTCATCCTCCGTACCCGTTACGTGACAAAAAATACGTCATGATGACGTCATCCCAGAAAATTGCCAAAAGCGCTAAAATGTCCAAAATTTGTTAAAACGTCATGAAAATGACTATTTTGGTTATTTTCTATTTGCGCACCCACAAACAACGTTGCATGCACCTTCACGACCAAATCGCCTCCGGAGCTTGTACAGTCCATCAACCTGCAATTCGGCTCCATAGCACGACCCCTTAGCTTCGAGCTGCACTTGCTAAGTGCCCTCCACGCCATAAAAACAGGTATTTACCCATTTTTTGCTTGAAAACCCTGTTTTGTTCACAATTCGCTGTTTAAATTGCCAAAAGCACCTGTAATTTACATCCAAAAGTACTCTTACCTGTCACTTACCACCTTGTATGCACTGTCTGAGCTGAGGATTCGAAGCAAACCTGCAAGTTTAAGCCCATCTCCTCTACAATCTGGCCATTACAATACACTTTGCGCCCATTTTCGCCGTAGAGACTCCAAAAAAAAAACTGCCCAAGCTTTGAATTAAAGTGGTTAAGAACTTTGTGATTTTTGTTTTATCCTGTTTTTCCAAAAAGGAATTCCTCCACTTTCACTTCCCTCTGCTAATATTCACTCCTTCAGTTAAAAAATCAATCCCAGTTTCCTTTGCATTTTACTCACAAAGTCTATGAGTCCGGTGAATTCCCTCAAAAAACCTGTCTAGATTCTGCAAAATTGTTGTTCTACAATAAACTGTACACTGTGAGGTCAGTGCCAGATAAGAAACAGTCTCTAGTATCTGGAAAATAGCCTCAGAGCCTGAGTCCTGTCACCTGTTGTTTCTTACACCTGTATTGTAATCAAAACACAAACAGTATAAACATGGAGGCTCCAGTGGCTCTAAACATTGCTCCTTTGAATGCTCCACACATGGATTTAGAGTGGTTACCTTTGGCAGACAGAGACTTCCAGATCAAGGATATGATGGGCCTCAAGTCTCACCTTAAAACTGTGTGTCACTACAAAAAAAATCACAGGAATAACACTGATATCCTGGGATCCTGGTAATCTAGTATGCCCATCTACTACCTCCCATCAGTCAATGTGATTCCTAACTTCATTCATCTGTGTCATGCAAACTATGACCCCACTCAGAGAGTAATCCTCACTCCAGATGGGTCTATGCTGTTCTATATCACTCCTTAATCTATAAATGAAATGATGAACTTTGAGCCACCTTAGCCTTTGGTTCCTCTTACAATGAAGCTCTTACTCGATCAGGGTGCAAAGATCTCTAGTTCAGAAATATCGAGGGTAGGTCAGTTATTTTTAGGAACCACAGTGCCAGGCCGATCATCCTCCACCCTACCATCAAGTCTCATTCAATGAAACATGCAGACTCCTGGTAGATATGATTTCCTACATTCTAGGATGCAAGACAGGAGAATTTGTGGATGAGACTATGTTTCTGTTATTAACCATTTTCACTCCAGGACAACCCCCTACCGTCATGTATGATTATGCCACCTTCATAGAAAACAAAATACATGAGCAATTCATGATGATGGAGAGAGAAAGAGTGTTCAAGTATACCTCCTACATCTAACATCTGCTATTGTACTATCACCCTGATAGTTTCAAAGTTCCTCTCAACAGACTGGACTCAAAAGGAGAAAGAAGATCTGTTACCTTCTGGACCTCAGTTTTCCATGAAGTCCACTACTCTTCCTACACATATTGTGAGTTTGTTGACATGTTTATCTACCCAGCCACTTGCCTATTGATGATGACTCCTCCTGGTAGACTCACTGCTAAAATGCAAAGAATACTACATCTTTCAAAGGGCTACAGCATTGGTGATTGGTATTTCTACCAAAACCACACAGTGATCAGAATTTATGGGTGTGAGTTGCCTCCCTATAAACTGCCAAGATATGTCCCTATGGGACTTTTTGCCTTAGAATACTTCAGGCAGTTCAGTAGTGCAGATTTGACTCATTTTCATGGGAAAAACAAGAAAGCACAACTTAAAATCAGATATCAATTGGGGCCCTTTGTTTTCAATAAAATGGAAGAAGCCTAGAAGGATGCAAACAATGTGCTAAGGGAAGAGCTCATGTTGAAACAAAGCTTCTTTTGGGCACCATATGACCCTAAACACTTCATAAGCCTTAGAAGAATACAACACAGGCTTTTAGGATATGTGCACCAGCCAGTCCCCCACACTGAACAATATGCTAATCAACAAGAATGGGTAGAGCGCACATTAGATGATGAAGAGCTTACTGAAGAAGAAAGATTAGAAAAGGATATGAAAGACCATGAGAAAAGAATTGACCTAGAATATGTTACACGGGTCACCTTCACACAACCTCAACATATTGGAGCAAGCGCATCAGCTGCTACACCTCTACAAAAGCAAGCTAAAGAGGCCATTTCATCTGCAGGGAAGGGCAAAGAAATTGAACATTCAGAACAGCAAAGTACAATGGAAGAGCAACCATCCACAAATCAGGAAAAGGGCCAAGAACAAGGCCCTTCAATGCAACAAAAGGCAGTCCAGAACCCTGTATTACAAACCCCTCATAATGAGGAAAGAGCTAAAAGGAGGGACAGAATGGAAGAAACACCTACAGGTGCATCCATCGACTAGCAAGGTGAGAAAAGATAGAGGCTAAACCCTTATTCAAAGGAGGAAATTACTGAGGAAACTACAGGCAATATCAGAGGTGAGGGGACTTCTGAACAGCAGATCCCTCCTATTTTGGAGACATCGGCCATCTCCTTTCAGCAGGAGCAGGAGAGACAACCAGGTCGGGAGGTTTCATCCTCCAAACAGTAGACCAAGCAGGGCTCGGATATCAAACGAGCATTCACTGAGATCAAAGCTAGAAACGAGCCAATAAGGTTTCAGCTTTACAATCAATTGATGAGAATGGCACCAACAAATAAACAACGGCTGATGGAAACATATGACATGCAAGCAGGGAAGATGACTCTTAGTCACTTCAGACCCACTATACAGCAGCCACAGTGAGCTGCAGACTATATTAGAACCAATCTGGAGGTCCTGGCCAAAGACATACATCCAATAGACCATATTGAGTTATATAAGCAGGCTGGAGAAATGGTATACTCCACCCTAGCAGATAAGGCTCTAATGGCCCATAGATTGTAGAATTCTTTGTATAATACTTCTGCCCAACTAGATCTGGAGAAAGCCTCCTCATTGGCCAAGGATAATAGGACAAAATCCTTAGAAGAGCTCATTATAGAGTTGGGACATGATCCCAAAGATATCAAAGGCACACAGGCGTTGATCAGGAAAAAGAAAGAGGATATAGCAGCCCTGAGAAGACAATTGAAGCTGCCATCTACCATACATCCTCAAACTACAGAGGTGGCACAACAACAGGAAGTAGAGGATGTGGTCAGCCTGCTTATGAGGATGAACCAAAGGCTGTTAGACACAAAAAAAGCATTGGAAGAGGCTCAACAAGGGAAACAACCAGAGTTGGCCCGTCAACCATCCCAAACAACTCCAATAATTACAGCTCCTCCTACAACAGTAACTACAGCAGCACCTCCCCTGGATCCAGCTTCAGCAGCAGGTGCCTCAACTTCAGCAGCGACTATAATAGCAACATTGCAAGAAGCCAGCTTGAGCATGGAAGCTATGATGAAAGAAATTAAGGCTTTGGAATTACAAATGGCAGAAATGAAGGAGACCAAGGAAAATCTAGCCAAGATTGAGGCTAGTTATGAAAAATCAAAGATGACAGTTGCTGAGAAGACTAGGGAAGTAAAGGCCCTAGAGAACAAAATAAAGGCCTTGGAGAAGGACCTCACTCTCCATAGAACCTTGACTAAACTAAAAAAAAATTTATGGGATAAGATTGGAAAAGCTATTCCTGATCAATGGACAGAAATACAAACTATTTTTGACCAGATAGAATTGATGGCGGTAGCTCAATATGAAACTCAAAAGGCTAGAGAATTATTGGTAGATAAGCCTGAGCAAGCTAATCAATTGATTCATTTTTTGAATACTCGTACTGGTGAGCAGCTAGCAGCTCTAATAATTTAGAACAGGACAAAGAATATTGTAAGAGTCAAGAAGGTACTGACCATGAGAAATTTTGTTCAAACTATAGAAAGAAAGTGTCAGGAAATGCAGACAGAGGTGCATGCCTTCAGACAGAAAATTTCAATATTAAAGAGCAAAGGTTTACCCAGCCTGATCACTAGCACTGGGAAGCTATTAAAGCAGGAGCAGTATGCATACAGGCTAAATACTTATGTGCAAAATCAGATTACATCATCATCAAGTGGCTCAGAAGAGAAAGTGCCTCCCTCTGGACAAAGTTTGTATGATAAACTGGAAGACTTGTTTTACATTGAGCATGGGATAGCACATCTCTTTCCAGTCTGGCCAAATTATTACACATACACTGAAGCTGATGAGACATTATTTAAATTAAGAAAACATCAATTACCAACAGATCAGTGGTGGCAAAACCTGCTTGAGATTCTAAAGTAGTTTTGATTCTCTTCTTATAAATGGTTTGCATAACAGGCAAATTGTATTATATGGCTCTGCTATCGAAAATTCAAATCAACAGTGGATGAAATGAGCACTAAAAAGCATTCAAAATAACTCAAACACAGGTGGCAAAGCACAGCATGACAGGACATCACATCAGCAAAGCGGTCATCAACCGACTATCAGAGTCAAAGACTCAACAACAAACAGGACACCTACAGCAGCTAGTAAAGCGCATTTATTTCCTGAGTTATTTTCGTGCAGTTTTTTCCCACATGAGTTATTGCTTCTGTCAGAGTAGATGGCTAAATTTATGTCTAGATATTTCCCTATGGGATATTTTGTAAACTCCTATAAATACTTGCTAAAGAGATGTATTATTGTTGGCTGGTTAATATCATTCTGGACCTACGCTGTATGTTTTTGAGAACTCTTTAGAAATAAAAATTGTTGGAATGCTTTGTTGATGAACTTACTGTTGTGGAATTAATGGCGAAGGGATAGATTGTAGGATTCTCGTTTTAATGCATGGATCAATAAGTCTTCTATACTCTTATTTTTACTGTATTTGTGTCTTACTTATCATCTAAATATCATGTTCTAAGTTATGGGAAAGAAGGATAACCCAAAATTTACTTTTCTATACTCTGTGTTCAATTCCTGTAAGCTTTTATGTTTTCCACAGAACTAGCATAGGCAAGAATTCTTGATTTCTCTTGTCTCCCTGGTTCTTCCACTCTAAATATCATCAAGGAATTCTTAGCTACTCCCTGATAATATTTATACAATTTCCATCTGTTATTATAAATGAAAGATTCTTGATTACCTTTCATTTCTTAACTTCATTTCATCTTATTTAAGCTTCAAAGTTGTTTTGTGCTTAATTATCCTGCTCAGTAATTGTCTTGTTTCCAAAGAAACCATCCCAGAGGCTCATTTCCGTTAGACTCCATCAACCCAATGGTCTGAACTTCCATCAACTTAATTCCTTAACTATTAAATGTCACCTTCCAAACATCAAACAACAACTTGTACCAAATAACTAGCCTAATATACAATCAAACAAATCTAAATCACAAAGAGAGAGCCCTCTTTGGTTGCAGATTAGCTAGGATCTATAGCTGAAAGACTAGTTAGTGGTTACCTCGGCCGTATTCCCTCCTAGAGCCAGGGAACAACTTGAGTGACAACACATGTTATTGGATGCTTCAACATGTATAAATATGTATTGTAACATTGAAAGGAAAATAATGAAAAATCAAGCTGGTAGTCCCAATTTTGGGATACAGGGGAAAATCTCTGTGCATATGTGTTTTATGTGTTATGCTTTCGCATTGTTTATTTACTTTACTTTAGAATTCGTATGCAGGTAATTTCTGTACAGGGTTAAAACCTACATTTGGTATTAGAGTTGTTTTGGCTTCAAGGGGACAAATTTGTTGCTGAGGGGTTTTGCTCAGGCCTGTGGTAGACCCTGTTCAGTGAGAGATTTGTGATATCAATTCTGGTGGCGAAAGAAGATTGTGAGTAGCGGAAAGATAGAGATTGAGAAGTTCAATGGTGAGAGTTTTGAGTTGTGGAAACTCAAGATGGAGGATCTGTTGGTGGATAAAGATTAGTGGATCGCTGTAAATCCGGGTACTAAACCAACGAGAGTGACCGATGAAGAATGGAAGAAGTTGGATCGAAAGGCGAAGAGCATAATACAATTGTGTGTCTTAGATTCAGTATTGCTGAATGTATCAGGGGAAACTACGATGAAGGCTCTGTGGGACAAGTTAGGGACTTTGTACCAATCTAAGTCTCTGGTAAATAAACTATTCCTATGGAAAAAGTTGTATAACCTAAGGATGAAAGATGGAGACTTGATGACAGAGCATCTGAATGCATTTAATACTATGGTAAGTCAGTTATCATCTGTTGATATTAAAATTTTAGATGAAGATAAGTGCATTAGTCTGTTGTGTTCTCTACCAGATTCGTGGGATAGTCTCGTTATTGCAATAGGCAGCAATGCAACTGCTTTGCAGTTTGATTAAATAGTCTTAGCCTTGCTAACAGAGGAGATGAGACGGAAAATATGGACAACTAGAATGGTGATGCCTTGTCTATACGAGGATGGTCCCAGAACAGAAACAAAAATAAGTCATCGAGTGGGAGATCTAAATCTAGAGGGATATCTAAATCTCCAGGAAAACCTATAAAGGTGGTGTGCTGGAAATGCAGAAAGGAAGGACACTTTAGAAGGGATTGTAAATCTAAAGCTCCTGATAAAGGAAAGGAATCTGATGATGCTCCTTCTGTAGAGGCGAAAACCACCTCAGATGAAGGTGGGGATGTGTACTTAGCTTCTTCAAGTACACGTGTAGATCATGAGGCATGATTAATTGACTTAGGTGCATCCTTTCACTTCACTCCCCATAGAGAGTGGTTCTGCGAGTATGAGAAATACGATGGTGGTGATTTCTTCTTAGGAGATGATAGGAAGGCTAGAATCATTGGTCCTGGAAAAGTAAAGCTGAAGTTGCAAGGTGGAAGGGTTATAACCCTTCCGGGTGTTCTGCATATTCCTTCATTGGCCAGAAACCTGATTTCTATAAGCAAGTTGGATGATGTAGGTGTAAAGACAGTGTTCAAGAAGGATACTTACAAGATGGTTCGAGGAGCACTGGTATTGATCCGGGGAGTTCGTATTGGAACTCTGTACAAGCTGCAAGGTAGCATTGTTGTTGACGGGTGCAATAGTTCTATGGTTCCTGAAAATGGAGCAGAAAATCTAGTGGTCTCTGGAGAGAAGACGATGTTGTGGCATCAAAGGCTTGGAAATATTGGAGAGAAGGGCCTTCGAATACTTCATGGTAAAGGTATGGTAGAAGGTATGAGTAATAAATCTCTGGATTTTGATTTCTGTGAAAATTCTGTATATGGGAAGCAGAATCGGGTGAGTTTCCCCTCTGGTGGTAAGAGGACAAAACAGATATTAGAGCTTGTGCATAGTGATGTGTTTGGACCTGTGAAAGTTCCATCACTGGGTAAGTCTGTGTACTATGTATCATTTATAGATGACTTCTCAAGGAATACATGGCTATATTTCCTTAAGAAGAAATCTGAAGTCTTTGACAGGTTTAAAGAATTTAAGGCTCTGGTGGAAAATCAGATAGAGAAGAAGATAAAGGTACTAAGGACAGATAATGGTGGAGAATTCTGCAGCAAGGAATTTGAATAATTTTGTAAGAAGTGTGGTATAGTACGGCAGAAGACTACTCTATATACACCTCAGCAAAATGGAGTCGCAGAAAGAATGAACAAGACGTTGATGGAAAGGGCAAGAAGCATGCTCAGTGGTACTGGGTTAGGACAGGAATTCTGGGCAGAGGCGGTGGATATTGCATGTTACTTGGTCATCAGGTCACCTTCATCAGCGTTGGAGGATAAGACTCCACAAGAAGTATGGACTGGTAAAAAACCCTCTCTTTCACATCTGAGGGTATTTGGATGTGATGCATATGTACATGTTCCAAAGGAGAACCGAACCAAGTTGGATAGTAAATCTGAAAAGTGCATCTTTATTGGGTATAAGGATGGTTTAAAGGGTTATAAGCTTTGGAACCCAGCCACACGGAAGGTTGTGTACAGTCGAGATGTGGTGTTCAGAGAGGTGAAAGATGTTATTAAACATGAAGTCCAACCAAAGGAACCTGTCAAGATAGAGTTTGAACTAAAGGAGGAAGAATCAGACTCTGTAGCAGAGTAGGAATCAGACGATGAAGAGCCACAAGCTCTGGCTGTGAGAAGATCAGTTCGAGAAAGAAGGCAGCCAGAAAGGTATAGTCCATCTGCTTTCTGTTCAAATTTTGCTTTGTCTGTTACTGATGATGATCCCAGAACTGTGAAGGAAGCAGTGGATTCAGAGGATGGAAAACTCTGGAAAGAGGCCATGGTTGATGAAATGCATCTTTGCACAAAAATGAGGCTTGGGATCTGGTGGAGTTGCCGGCTGGAAGGAAACCCATTGGCAGCAAATGGGTGTTCAAGAAGAAGACAAATGCAGAAGGGAAGGTGGAGAAATACAAAGCTCGGTTGGTAGCAAAAGGTTATTCCCAGTGCCAGGAATTGATTTTGGTGATATTTTTTCTCCTGTTGCCAAGGTAACTTCTATTAGATTAATTTTATCTGTTGTTGCTACTTTTGATTTTGAGGTAGAACAGATGGATGTGAAGACAACATTTCTTCACGGGGATTTGGAAGAGGAGATGTACATGAAGCAACCTGAAGGCTTTGCGGTGAAGGGTAAGAAAGAACTAGTATGCAAGTAAAAGAAGTCTCTGTATGGGTTAAAACAGTCACCAAGGATGTGGTATCAGAAATTTGATACATTTATACGGGGACTTGGCTTCACCAGATCACTGTGTGTATTTTAATTAATTGGTGACCATGTTATTTATCTGGTCTTGTATGTGGATGATATGTTGCTGGTTGGAAATGACAAAGAAATTATCCAGGATTTGAAGACCCAATTGTCCTCCAAATTCGACATGAAAGATCTCGCTGCTACAAACTATATTTTGGGCATGGAAATTAAAAGAGATCGGGCAAAGAGGAAGCTCTGGTTAAACCATAGGAAGTATGTCGAGACAATACTACAGAGGTTTAATATGCAGGATAGTAAACCGGTGAATGTCCCTGTTCCGGTAGGTGTGAGGTTATCTGTTGAATAGTGTCCCAAGACACAAGAAGAGGAAGAGGACATGTCCCGTGTTCCATATGCAAGTGCAGTCGGTAGCTTGATGTATGCAATGGTCTATAATAGACCAGACATTGCACATGTAGTGGGAGTATTGAGCAGGTTTATGTCAAAACCAGGGAAGGAGCACTGGACAACAGTGAAGCGGGTTTTCAGGTATTTGCGTGGCACTAGTGATTATGGTTTGTGCTACCAAAGAAGACTAGGATTGGATAAAGTGTTGGATATTTGTGGCTTTGTTGATGTAGACTGGGCTAGAGATTTGGATCAGAGAAGATCTACAAGTGGGTATGTGTTTAACCTATTTGGAGATGCAGTCAGTTATATGAGTAAGAAATAATCTGTAGTGGCACTATCAACTACAGAGGTAGAATACATGGCAGCCACTCATGCAAGCAAGGAAATAGTTTGGTTGTAGAGATTGTGTTCAAGTATGGGGTTAGTACAGGAAGCTATAAGGATAGACTGTGACAGCCAAAGTGCAATTTTCATGGCAAAGAACCTTGCATATCATTCAAAGACAAAGCACATTGATGTCCAGTATCACTTTGTGAGGGATATGATAGAAGACAAAAAGGTGTTGTTGGTAAAGGTGGACACTTTGAAGAATA
>APFE030072427.1:0-16542 GCA_000404065.3 Pinus taeda
CTACAATTACTTTGACATTTTGGGTTTTCGAGATTAGTAATTTATTTTGAAAATTTGAATAAATTACTGAAATCCTGATGCTTTATGATTTTGCTGTACAAGTAAAAAAATAAAAAATGTTAGTAATAACTAACTAGAGGTTAATATTTAAAATAAATGCATTATTGAACTAATTTAATTACAAAAATGGAATATTGCACATTTTACACATTTTAACCAAAGTTACATAAATTATTAGACTTCAAAGGAGTGTCATTTACAAACCAGTTGACCAAATGAAGCGAACCAAATATCAATGGAAAGCTTATAAAAAATTGATTTTAACAAAGCAATAAAAAATGAAAGTCTAAAAAATGATAAATTAACAAAATCGTAGGATAATCAACTCAATAAAAATCTTTAAAGGCATTTAGCAAATTTTTTTATAGAAAAGGTCCCCATTATTTGAGGTGAACAAGTAAAAAATGGGGGGGTTGTGTTTTACTACAACAATGACGACACACGGGAGAAGAACCAGTTATCTCTATTTGATATGAATGAATTTTTTCTAAAATCAAAGTAAAAATAATTAAAGAAGAAAAAATTATCTTTTGGAATGCTTGACTAGGTTCATTAATTTGAATAAAAGTAAGAATCATCTTATTGTAATTTTTCTTAAAATTCCTCATAAATTAAAATATTTCAAAACTTTATATCTGTCTTTAATTAGTTGTAGTGATAAAGCATGGGCCATTTTACAGCTTAGCTTTTAAAATATATTCATTTGTCACAAGTAAAGCCACTGCTGCCAGCAAACATCTATAATCTCGACAAGGTTACCTTTTAATCATCAATGATTCAGAATCCCGACTATTTAAGAATTATTGACCTAGAGATACATCCATTTTATTTGTTTTATTTTTTATTTATTTTTAGTTCTTAAAAGCCATTGTCCTAGTTTGGTAGCCACACAGTTGACAATGCCATTCACTGATTATAATTGGATTGAACAAGCTGGCTCGTGATGAGACCCCTTGTATTATAATTGTTTGCAATCATAAGCCATTACCTTGGTTTGTTTAACAGTATTGGTAATGTTAGCCTATTTTTCCCCTATGATCATGGTAAGTAGGCTCATGATAAGACCTCTTATCTTTTAAGTTTAAATATATTTTTGAATTACTCTCTAGAAAAATAAGACTTTTTGGGACAGGGAGAAACATTGACTCCTTAAGAGTTAAGAATGAAAATTTCAGAGTTAAAGGTGCTCTGCTATAAAGTGTCTTTACTTGGTTAAAAATAACTTTTTTTGACTGATAATAGAATTTTGAAAGATCTTAATAAAATATCGAAATCTCAAAATAATTACAATTTTGATGGAAAAAGAAATTTCTCAGATTTTATGATAATTTGTCAACTTCTTATGTTTTGGAATATCTTCCTTAAGTATGTCTACCTTTATAATAAGAAAAACAAACTTTATTAAGAGATTTAAGAAAACGCTAATAGTAGACTATTAACAATTTGTCTCTATGTAAGCCGACCATTATTAAGTAACAAGAAGTCCTTCCATATAAATCATGGCAGAGTCACCAAAATTAAAACTGATTACCAAAGGAAAAGAATTCTTAAACTAAAGTGAGAAAAGAAAATTCAGCAAACAAAAATAAAAATGAAGAAATTTAAAAGTGGAAAGGAAAATCCAAGTTTTGAAAGATAAACTCTAAGAAGAATGTTTATACCAATGTCTCAACAAAATGAAGTAAAGGAAAATAATCATGTAACCATTCCTTCTTATGCTGAGATTCAGAAAAATTATACCTTGCAGGGTTTTAAATGTTTTAGGCTTTAGATAGCAGTGATGATAAAATTCAGCCACAATGAAACATTTATGTTTGATGTCAATCTTGTTGTTTCAAAGCATCATCTTAATCATTTTCTAATAAAATGACTGCTTAAAGAAACAAACTAAAGGTTCAGAAACTTCCTCGTGTAGCTATTCCAACGAAGATTATCACTGCTTCTTGAAATAAAACAAGGAGAAAAATATAGGAATTCCAAAATATGATCTGGGGGATGATTGAAAGATTTTATGAAGAGATGCAAAACATATTTATATATTAATAGAATTTAAAAAGAAAAATGAAACTAAGGTAACGAAATGAAAATTAATGAAAGTGGGTATATGAATCTTATCATTGGATAATTGCATTTGGTCTTACCTGATAGGTATCAGTTTCTTCAATACTGACTTCTTATTTTAGTTCATCTTAAAAACATGAAGAAGTCAAACTAACCAAAATCCTTTAACCCAAAATCATTATTTATTTTGTTTAAACTAAAGCAAACAGTAAATGTAAAAATGGAACGCTTTGTGTTCAAGGGAATCGAAATTAAAACAAATGCATCAGAAATGAGAATGAGAATATGTAGTGACGAATGTTCTCAAAATATTATAAGTTTCATATAAATTGTCCATAATTAAGACCAAATCCAAAATAATGAAATACAAATGTGAAGATAGAGAGATCTTGAATTTCATATTAATTACGGAATTATATATTTAATACTGAAATATATGAAAAATCAAAATAATTTAAATATGCTGCAAATTTGTCCTCAATTGTTTTAGTACCATAGTGGTTACCCAAGATTACTTTTAAAATAACACAACGCCTTATCGGATGATTCACATTACATGTTTCTTCATCATGTTAAAGTTCAATCTGCAAAATTTCACCTTTGTTGATATGCCATATATTGATTAAATGTTAATGACATAGAGACATGTGTTGGAGTCTATCGCATCAGAAGTTGCAATGGAAAATTGGCGAAATGAGAACATACAATGAGATGGAGCGATCACAATATTGAATAATTGTTATATCAAGGATCGGGGAATAATCACATCGTTCTTTATACTTCACACATCGCACATCGTACATCGTGTATCACAAATTCGAAATAATGATATGACAATGAATAAAAATGCAATGAAGCGATTGCGATATCGGCATATCAGAATATCAAAAAAATAGTCATGTCGAAAATGCCAATATGATTCTTGCGATAGCGAGAATGCGATGGATGACATGGCTCTTAGGTGGGACTGGCTTTGGACTTCAAAAGAAATCGACGATCGACAAAATTAAGTACAAGATGTAATATTTTTGATACGCCGATATGTGATGAAGAATGGACTCGATAAATTTATTATGAGAATTTAATATCATATCGGATCCGAGACATCGGTACTTTTAAAATTATGCCCCTATCATTATTATGATTGAATGGATGTGATATTTTTTATGAACTTGATTTAAATTTCATATCAGGTCCAAAATTGAGTGAACATCACAATATTGGTAAAGTCATTTTATCGGAGAATGGTGATTCAAGATAATGGAAGTATATTCAACTGAAAACCTCTGATATGCGAAATGCGATATAACATTTTATGAGAGAATGAGTAAGGTAACACATCGGAGGTTTTGCATCAACAATTTGTTATTAGAAAATGCTAAAAGCTACTTCCGATAATACAAATGCTTGTGATATGGATGATGTGATATCGGAAAGAAATAATTGACGAAGATGAACGAGATGGGAATATTGCGAATATATATTCACTGTAGTATCAACAATATGAAAATCAAGTTGAGATGTTTATGATATGAATCTTGCGATACTATTTTAAATTTTCTATTAGGTTTTCTAATGATTGAAAACAAAGTTAAAGAATACTCAAATTCTAATGAATAACAAGTAAAATTTCCCTAAACCTATTGCAAATTTGAAATGGGTTTGCTGCTTAGTTTAAGTTAAAAAAAAAATGAAAACCTACAAATAAAATAAAACAAGAATAAAAAATAAACTAAAGAAAAGATAAACTTAATACTAGATGAAAATGAACTTGTAAATGCGTACCTGGAAGAAAATTGTCTATAGATTTTACCTCATGAATCTTCAAATTCTTCCTTTGATTGATCAAAATTCTGACTTTGTTCAAAATCATCTCATTATTTATTCTAAATTAGAGTGGGCAATCAAGCTGAAGGAAATCAATTATTCATGTTCAGAAAATTTGAAATTCATAGAATTCATTGGAAACAAAAATGAGAATGTGCTCCCTTTTGAATTGCAACAACAATTTATTACCTTTGCTCATTCTGAATTAATTTGAGAAAAATTTGTATTGTTATAGTGACTATTTAATAATGCCTTTAGTAAATAAATATGATCCGTATTGCAACATCAGATAATAAACTAAAGATCAGAATATGATAAAGTCACTCATTATGAAAGAATATAATTACAGATTTAAATGTGTGCACATAGTAGTATGGACACCCTTAAGGTTATTTTAACCAATTTCGAGGAAAATAACATAAACTTCATGTGATTAATGAGATAATGAAGCTTTGTATCCTCAAAACCTTTAACAAATAAATTCCAGAAGAAAATCTTATAAGGACATCTCGAAATAGAGAAAATTGGCTTTGAGGTGATGGGTGGCAAGTGCAAACTCAATTAAAGTCAAGACATTATTCATAATACGCTGAGATGGAGTTATGGGTAGAGGTATTGCTGCAAGGATTTTTTTTTATTTAAACATGGGAAGTAAGAATCAAAAAGTTTCCGACGAGGAGAAAATGTTTCACTGAACATGTATCAGAAGGACTAATTGCTTTGCTTTATTTATATCTGCAGAACTGTTGAACATAAATTAACTACATTAATTATACTTCTATTCTAACCATATGCAGGAAAATGGCTAGGTATAGTCATATTTCGAGTGTAACCATTCTCTTATTTTAATTCCTTTATATGCACATTGTTCAAATGTTAGTAATAGAAATACAAATCTAATTAAACTAAGAAAATTAAATCTGTAATCAGAATGTACAGTTATTGTTAGAAACTTATTTACAATCACCTTCTTTTGAAATGTCTTTTCCAATTGAATTTCAATTGGATCATAAAAATCTGGATGGGTTTCCATTAAGGATTGGAAAATGTTCAAAAGAGGAGATGACAGGCCAGATTGTGGATATGAGCTTTTAAATTCAAAGGTCTGGGAAAAAGTTTTAGTGTTATGTACAAATGTTAAGCTATTAACAATCTTCCTTGAAGGAAAAACTTCCAAACAATTTTCAAATAGGCTAATGAAAAATGGATGGAAATTTGTCAAATAAAATGGAAAATTATTAATTGGATTAGATTGCTGGCCAGATTGTAAAAATACATTCTCTTGTTGACACTGCCTTTGAGAAGATAGAAGCTTTTGATAAAACATTAGCATTGATTGAAATTGAAATATTGGTAGCTTTTGATGTTCATGATTATAATATGAAACTTCAATTTCCCAATAGGGCAATGAATCAATTGAGTATTCACTATTAAAGTGCTCAATATGCCAGTGTAAAGTGTCAAAAAATATATCAGAAATAAAATCAGAAAATAAATCTAAATTTAAACAAAATAAGTGAAAAATAAAAAATGAAATGAAATCACTATTGGTACGACTAATGTTACAACACAATTGGAATTGTTTTGAAATATATATATATATATATATATTCACAAGGATTGGCCAGAATTATGGAATTTGAGTAATTTCCAATTCCAACTTATGAATTAGAAAGAGAATTATGATTATGAGTAGGAATGAGAGCTTGATCATGATATGAATTATAAATTGGAATGTTTTCTCGAATAGTGAAATCATGAAGATAATTTTCTACTCTAGAATGAGGATTGGTTGGAATAATTTCTAAATTGAAATGTTCCTCATTTTCAGATATTTGAATTTTCTCATGAGGATAGAAATCAATATCCTCAATGTCAGAGTAATTATCATAAATGACTTCACAATATTCTTTGGAATTTCCTTCAAACTTGTCCAATATATCAAAACAAGGAGGAATAAAAATTTCATATTCATTAGTGGCACACGAATGATCAATAATTGTTTCTCTATCTTGATAAAAACTTATTGGTAATTCATTTAGATCAAGCTCTTTATTTTCTGAAATATCATTAATACCAAGAGGGCAAAAATTACCATCATTAAAAATATCAGGACAAAGGGAAAAATGTGAATCTGAAATAATGCAATTAAAAATGTCTCTCTTTGAGAACTCTTGTACATTATGCCCATTGCAAATTTCAGATTTTAGATCATTCGTTTGACTACTCGTGTTTTCTTGAAGAAGGTTGCTTTACAACTCTGATTTTGGCATTTTTCCATCATGAAAGAATTCAGAAATTTGTACAGCAGTTTGTGTGTTGTTGGTTACTTTGATTGCTGTTTGCACTTGATGATTTGCAATCTGATTATCTGAATTCACTACAGAGTAACTTTTAGATTTCAAGGCAGCCCTTTCTCCAAAATTGCTTCTATTGTCTTCTTGCATTTGGATAGAAATATTTTCCAAGCTTTGTGAGACCACTTCATCATAATTTATTTGCACACCCATATTGGAATTCTCATTTATGTTGGAAGGGGATGGAATAAAGCTTGAACTAATTTCATATGGATTGGGAATGGGAGGAAAAGAACAAATATGTTCAACAAAATCTAGTGATTCTTCTTTAGTAGGTTTATCTTCGACTTTAAATTTTAAACAATTCAAATGAAATCAAATATTAAAATCAATAACACACTCATTTTCAAACATTCGTAGATATTCAATTTCATCACATACATGTTCATAATAATAGCCATCAAATTTACAAATGAAAATTGTAACAAATTGATCCCAACTATGAATTAAAGCGACTAGAAGAGTTCTACACCAGTTTCTGGCTTTTGCCACGAATGTGAGAGTAAAAATTCTGCATAAAATGCCTTCATCAATTTCTTGAAAATCATAATTTGAAACATTTTGAATAAATTGAAAGACATGATTAAAAGCAGAAGAATTTCTCTGACCATTAAACTTTACTTGAGACAAGAGTTTTACCACTTAAGGTGGAGTATCAGAAGATGCATGTCCATGGATACAACTCCAAATTGGAAGTTTAAGAGGAGCCATCATGATTTAAATAAAATGTTAAAATTGAAAATATTTCAATAGACGACAATTTTCAGGCCCTCCTTCTAGCGTCAAAATGTGGAAGCCTAAAAAATTGCTGCAACAACATAGGGGATGACCACCCAGTCCGGACCTTAAAGCAGCTCCTTTTCTGTTTGGAATGGTAGTTCCGACTGGTTTAACTAGGTCTAGTTACCTTCTCTCAATCTCCAATGGCTTTAAAATATGACTTTAATTCACCAATAGAGAAGAGACATCAGATAAACCCTCTTGCTAATCAAGGAAGAAAGTGATCTTTAAGCTGATTTAGAGCTCAGCCAATTTGCTACTAAAGTTTGCCTTTTTGGGTAGAGGACTTAAAATAATGTAGAAATTAAGATAAATGCAAACTTATTCTAAGATGCAAGTAAAAGGACCTATCTTAATCCTATCTCAATTAGGCAAATATACATCTAACCCAACCGAGAGAAATAGATTTAAAGTATTGAGATTTAAATATGTCTGGCTTTTAATGAATGTCAAGCTAACGAAGTAGTTCAATTAATTGACATTATGAATACTAAGACACATCATATTGAGACCTCTTAACTAAAATACTCAATCAATAACACTCAGAAATAAGTTCACAAAATGATATTGATCATTTAATCAGTAACTTGAATAATCAAATAATAATATGCGGAAGAAATTCACAACATATCACTATTCAATAAATCAGTTTTATAAGATAGATTTTCTGAGCAAATAGTTACTCAAAGACCAGAATTTAATCCATAAGAGTAGAGATACATAATAGCATAGAATAGAGACAAATTACCCATACCGAAAAAAGTGCACAAATATGTAAGTAAATTGACACAATTCTGACATCATAAAATGAAACCAGCATTTAAAACAATAGTATTTGAAATATCAATTTATTGAATCAATTTCTCTAGCTCTGGTCTCTAATAGTCCTTTACAATGTCCGAGTTTCTTCTTTAAAAACCAGAGCTACAATAATGCAAACTCTGTTCATTATACATAACTCAGAATGTAAAATAAAAACTTCAATAATATCCAGATCTAAGATTCCACTCCTCCCACCTACAACTCTAAATCCCTATTAGATAAGTGCTTTTATAATTCTAGAATTATAGAGGAGAGCAACCCCTTTTTCCATTCTGCAATCTGTCATTTATAATGTTTCCAAAGGTATTTTTGAGAGAAAAGTTTGTTGAAGAAAAATCTGCCCAATCCAATTTTATTTGCTCAAAATTCCAATCTTTAATTGCTGGAGCATTCTCATTGATTGAGATCATTTTCTCCATATTTCTTCTATTGTTTTCCTGCAAAAAGAAATAAAAAAAATTAAGATGTAAAAATAAAAACAAAATGTCATTTCTGGCATTTAAAACAAATCTAATCAAATGCAATTAATGAAATAATTAAAATAAAATATAAACTTTCTATTGATGCATGGGATGGTTTAATTGGCCAAGGATATCATTAACGAATGGATCTGCATTTAGAAGAGGCTTGGACAAATGAAAATGTAGAAAATAAAACTCAGAAAATTGATTTTGTTTTAAAATTCAGAGCTGGATCTTCTGCCTGACTTTTGACCCAATAAATGACTAAATCTATTAGTGAAACCTCCTCAGAAATGTTCTCCTTGATTTTATCTTTCCAACGAGCTGTCCTAGGCCTCATTTGGCCAAGTAAAACTCAATCTATGAGCCTCCAAAGTTGATGAATTAAATCCGAGAGAATTCTGGAAATTCTATTGCTGGGCTAAAAAGATCAAAATTTTTAATAAAAAGATTTAATCCTAAATTAGACTCTAATCATCTAATAATTAATACTAATTTAATTGTTAATCATAAATTAAACTAATTATTTAATAAACTATTATTAATTAATATTTCTTTTTCTCTGCAAATACTAACTTCTATTAACTGAAAGGCAAAATATTTTTACATATGAGCGAGGTGTTACAACACTCGACAAAACAGAACTGCCCCATTACAAACATAAGCTGGGGAAATCAGTTACAGAGTGCAAGAGACCAGAAAGCACACATAGAGAGATACATGTGTCGCCGAGAAGGAGAACTGAGCAAGCACAAATACAGAGTCATCAAATTCCCATCTAGGAGCCAAAAAACATTAGGACAATTGCATAGAAACCTGACCATAATTCTGATACCGAAGCCGAAACAAAAAGAGACAGTGCCAAGTGGTGCTACTTCTCTTTTGCTGGGTCATTTTCCTTCTTCTCATCCTGAGCAGTGTCACCATCCTTCAAACCTTCATTATCGCTTAAATCACTGTCAGGGATAGTTATGGCATGTTCCACTTCACCGTGAGTTTTGTCCTTAGTTGTAGGTCCTGTGTCATCCAGAAGAGGAAGATTTTTGAGAAAAGCCTCCTGTTCATCTTTCTCTTTTTCCCAATTTTCCTTGCTATCACTGTCCGAGGAATTCTCACTGCCAAGAGAGGGATCAGGGGTGATGCAGGCCAAGGGGGAGACAAGGTTTTCCTCTTCCGAGAGTATAAGGGCGATGTGGGTAGTTACCAGGGGCCTGTGCAGATTACTTTGAAACTTGAAGTGCATTGTTTGAAAGGCACTATTTGGCCTAGGTTTCCGACCAGAGCTAACAGAAGGCCCAGCTTCATGGGCGGGGGAGGGATTGAACGGTTCTGTCGCTGTTTCCATGGCAAGACCAATCAGAGGATGCAAACGGTTGTCACGACGCCCCCCAGAACGATGCCTCTTGCTAGAACGAACCATGATAACAGAAAGAAGGTAGGCGTCAAAAGGGTTATGGACAGGATGACCACTAGGATGGAGTCAGGTGAGGCAAGAAGGATGCCCAATAGAGCTAGCCACCAACACCATAGTATGACTGAGTGTATAGACAACCAAAAAGATAGCGGATAGAGACAGAGAGCAAAAATCCAGAACAGGGGAGAAATTACCCTTGAGAGAGATGGCTTTGAGCCTGTGACAATGCACCAAATTTAAGCCATCACCCACAGCTCCCGTAAACCTGGTTCTAATGCCGCGCAACAGAGCACAAAGCTGGGTGAGTGAACCATGGATCGGCATGATTATAACAGGAGGCATATTGCATCGTTCAACGCAGGACTTAAATGCAAATCCTCCTCCCAATCTCGCATTAATATTCATTCCTTTCTCACATGAGGTTACGTCCTGGGAGGCCACGCTGCTCTGTAGCTAGCACTACTGGGCATTAAATTCCTGCATGGAGATCTGCGGTACTAATAATGCCACCCGGATCCAGGAGAATGTTTTCGATCTTAGGCATTTCCTTCTGCACAAGATTATTGAAGTCGAGGAGCTGAGATTCAGAGATTAGATTTGCTGGTGATCCGACATGTAGATGCCGCCCACTATCAACTCCCATATTAGCCAAGAGGTCTGCAACTTTGTTCCCATCTCTTCAAATGTGGTTGAAGGAGATCGCTCTGTGGGAACAAAACCAACACTCAATATGCAATAGCCGTTGAGCCATTCTCCAACTGTTACTGATCTTGGAGGACGGGGATCCCTGAAGAATTCTCAAGACTATTTGGATGAGGATTTGAGAATCTCCCTCTATTAGGAGCGGGAAGAGATTCCTATCTTGTGCTAGAAGTAGCCCCTGCCAAAGACCTTCTAGCTCAGCTGAGTTATTGGTGTCCCACCCTTGTGAGCCCAAGAAGGTTATGATATTGGCTCCTTTATGATCTCTGAAGATTCCTCCAAACCTAGAATTCCCTGGGTTACCCTTTGATGCCCGATCGAAATTGAGTTTATATATGTTTATGGGGGGAGGTGACCATTTCACTGTTGAGGGATCTCTTGGAGGCTTTGTTCCTTTGATCAGCTGTTCTTGCTTTCTATGGAAGTTCCAGTTATTCCATATTGATTGTTCCTAAGGGAGAGTGGGGAGATCCTCTTGGTACCATGTTTTTAGTGATAAGGTTTCTTCAATGTTTTGATTTATCATCCAGTGGTTTGGATTGGTTTTTGAAAATTCTACCATTTCTCTCCTTCCATATGGCCCATGTTACAAAACCTGGGATGAGCTTCTAGAGAAAATTCAAGATTTTACTTTGAAAGGGGTGGGGGTCCCAGTTGCGTATTGTAGCCGTTATGTCTCCATTAGCCCCTCCTTCTTTTTGACAACGAAAATTTATTTTTTGCCAGAGCTTGTAGGCCAACAGACAGTAATACATGAGGTGTTCAATGGTTTCCTCTTCTTTTTTGCAGTTGAGGCATATGGAGGGGCCATTGAAATTTCTTTTTCTCAGATTATCCCATGTGAGAATCCTCTTGTGATAGAGGAGCCAAAGAAAGGTAGATACTTTCGGCCAGATGGATGGATCCCATATTTTACTCCATAGCGGATCGAGCCTTATTTGATCTTTGACAAGTATATTATATGCCTCTCTAGTGGAATAGATTCCTCTTTCTTCATAACCCCATCTGAGAATGTCTTTCTCCTCAGAGTACTGTATTTTCATTTTTGTTAATTCTGTATCCAGAGTTTGCTGGTCTTGCCTTGCCCCTTGAGCTTTGACCTGAGTTGCCTTGAGCCATTCTTTGTAGTCTTGCTGGGAGGTATTGCGCCAAAAATTCCTTACCGTGTATTGGGGGTACAGATCCTGCTTCGGGGGAACATTAGGTGGGAAAAGGTCCCTGAGTTTAGGAATTTGTTGCCAAGAGTCGTCCCAAAATCTAGCCTGATCACCATTCTTCACTTCCCAAAAGCTGAGCTGCTGAATGAGGTTCTTGTGCTGTTTTGCTGAGTTCCATATAATTGAGCCATTACAAGTCTCTGATATTCTGATGAGTTCCTCCCTTGGACAATTTCCCACATATTTGGTTGTCCATAATAGAGCCCAAGGAGTGGGAGGGCCTGAAAGCTATTTCCACCAGATTCAAGCCCCCATGACAGCATTGCTATGAGTGGGGTCTCTTAATCTAATGCCACCTCCTTTCTTTGGAAGGCAAGCGGTTTCCCATTTGACAAGAGCCCATTTGCGTTGAAGTCCACTGCTACCCCAGAGAAACGCTCTTTGGAGAGATTTGAGTTCTTTGAGAACCCATTTGGGAGCTGCAAGGATGGAAAAAAGGTATAGGGGCATGGCTTGAAGGACAAATTTAATCAGAACAAGACGGCTAGCCATGTTAAGAGATCTATGAGTCCAAGAGGAGAGCCACGCTTCTAGATTATCTAGGAGGGTTCTCCAGGAGGAGTGCTTTAAGCCGGAGGCTATGAGAGGGGCTCCTAGATATGAGGAGGGGAGTTTGGCAGAGGAGAAGCTTAGGATGCGTAAGATGGCTGATTGGATAACAGAGGAAGTATGAAAGAAGAATATTTGAGATTTGGAATGATTTATAGAGGCGCCGGAGGCATCTGAAAAGTCTGTTAAAAGAGTTTTAAGTTGCCTGGCCTCTTGGACTAAGGGGTGCCCGTAAATCATATTGTCATCCACAAATTGTTGATGGGTGAAAACAGGGGAGTTGTGAAAGGAGAAGCCTTTGAGACGGGCAGCTTGCTGAGCATGTTTAATACTTCGCCCTAGACCTTCCGCCATAATGATAAACAGGAATGGGGAGAGGTGATCGCCTTGCCTAATACCTCGGGTAGGGTGAAAGGTCTCAGAGGGTATGCCATTAATTAGAATAGAGAAGAAAGAGGATGATATGAGGTTCATAATCCAACGGACCCAGGAAGCATCAAAACCAAATGCTATAAGGGTCTTTTCAATATACTTCCAACTTAGGCTATCAAAAGCTTTGGAGAGATCAAGTTTGAGTAGCATACCTGGCTTCTTGGAGATATTCAGTGAATGAATTATTTCATGAGTAAGGATGATCCTGTCCATGATCTACCTTCCTTCAACATATCTGGATTATTCAGGCGAGATAATAAGTGGAAGCAGAAGCTTGAGTCTGGTGGCTATAATTTTTGACACAATCTTATAAATTATGTTGCAGAGGGCTATTGGCCTGAACTTGTCTAGCCTGCAAGGCTTCTCCACCTTGGCCATCAGGGCTATGAAAGTAGCATTTATCCCTGGAAACATCCATCAGAGAGAGTGAGACTCTTCCATGACCTGCCATACCTCATTCTTAATTAGGTCCCAGAAGTTGTGGAAGAAGTTAGAGGTGAATCCATCCGGTCCTGGTGCTTTGCCGGATTTTAGTTGTCGCACTGCTATTTCCACTTCTTGAAGATCAACAGGCTTGAGGAGCATTTGATTATGCTCATCTGAAATGAGTTTGGGGATATTGCTTGTAATTTTTTTAATGGCATGAGATCAGTCTATGTTTGGTTCTCTGTGTACGTGCTTGAAATAATTTAGGAGTTCAGCCTCTATATCTTCATGCTTTTCTACTCTGGTGCCTTGCTCATTTTGGATGTGTGTGATATTTTTGTGCATCCTGCGCTAGATTGTGGTGATATGGAAGAATTTGGTGTTTTTCTCACCATCTTTGAGCCACTTGATTCTTGATTTTTGCCTCCACAACGTTTCTTCCTGCTTTTCCTTTTCTGCAAGTTGCAATTCAAGGGTTTTTTCCTGTTCTGCTAGGTCCTCTGATCTGCCAAGAGTGATGATCTTTTTCTATAGCTGCTTCATGTCCAGTTCGATGTTCGCTTTCCCCTTAAAGATATTGCTGAATGAAGTGCAATTCCAGTGCTTGATCTTACCTGTTAGGTGCTTAAGTTTTTGTTGGAATTGGAACATTTTGGAGCCTGGAGGTGGATGGAAGCTTTTCCATTCTGTGTTAATTAGCTTGTGAAAGTTTGGATGGGTCATCCAGAAGGCTTCAAAGCGGAAAGGCCTGCGGATGTTGTTTCCCGATCGAGACCAGTGAAGTGAAATGAGCCAGTGATCAGAACTAGTGAAGGGTAGGATGGAGGCCGCAAAATCACCCCCAAGATGAATGGCATTATCGGAGAGTAGAAACCTATCCAATTGGGATGTGATTTGCAGGCTTTCTGCTTGTCTATTGTTCCAGGTAAAAACTCCATTATTAGAAGGGAGGTCGATAAGCCAGTTATTTTGGATGAAATCCTTCAAAAGTGATCCTTCCTGAGAACTTCTGCATCTGCCTCCTCTTCTTTCATCCAGTCTTGTGATCATGTTGAAATCACCTCCTGCGATCCAAAGTGGGAGTGGTTTGTTCTGGTTGAGAGCTGAGATGGAGTTTAGGATCTCCGCTTTTCAATGTGTTTCCTGTGGGAAATAGACATTGGTCAGAAGTCCATGTTCGTTTGTACCTAAAATATGAAAAGTTGCCTGAAGGAAGTTCCTGTGTGCATGAAAGTTGTTGAGCACCATGGCTCTAGAATCCCATATAATGGCTAGGCCTCTTGAGGCACCATATGCATCAACTGCTATGTTATGACATCCAGGCTAGAATTTAGCGGCTAATCTATCAAGTGCATTGGAATCGCACTTTGTCTCTTGCAAGAATAGAACCTGAGGGTTTTCTTGCTTTAACATGTTTTTAAGGAGTCGGGTTTTCCTGGGGCCATTGAGCCCTCTGATATTCCAAGAGATTAGCTTCATTGAGAAAGATTGTTTTTAGGACGATAACACTTAGTTAGCTTAGCATACCTGCCTGATTCCACTAAGATTTTCCCAACCTTGATTGTTCTATGAAGAATGGTTTTCCTTCCTCACTTTTTGATATCTTTGGCAATGAATCTTCCATCCCAAGGGCCCCCTGTCTGTATACCTATATATTTCTACCTCTGTGCCCATGATAAAACTTCTTCCAGGTTCTTAAGCTGTCCTGCTGGAATGTTGTCGAAGTTATTTGTGGTGCAGGCCTTTTCAAGAATAGCTGCGTCCTTAAAGAATCCATAGATGATTGTCATAGTCATATTTTCGGTGATCATTTAATCGCTAATATAAAAAACTGTACAGCGAATAACGTTAGTTTGCATGTAGGAAAAAAGAAAGAGAATAATATAAACAATGATAAAAACAACGGCAATAAAAACAATATAAACAATGATATTATTAAGAACGATCTATAAAATGACAATAACAATATTACTAATAAGAACATATCATATATTAATAATAACAGGAATATGAATAAGATTATTAACAAATAATCAATACAATACTTATAATAACTAGTATTTTAATAATAAAATTAATAATTCAAACACAATATGAATAAGATTATTACAAATAATCAATACAATACTTTTATAATAATAGTTTTTTATAATAATAAATTAATAATTCAATGATTCTAAAAAACAACAATAAACAATATAAACAATGAATTATTAAACGATTTATATAATGTCAATAACAATATTACTAATAAGAACAAATCATATATTAATAATAATGGGAATATAAATAAGATTATTACAGATAATCAATACAATACTTATAATAATGGTATTTATAATAATAAAGTTAATAATTCTCACGATTCTAAGAACAATAATAAGCCATACAATAACATTAATAAAGAGATGGATATTGATAATAAGACTCCTAATAATAATGAGTTTTATAATAGTATTTATAGTAATAAAGTTAATAATTTGCATAATTTTAAAAATAATAATGAGTCATACAGTAACATTAATAAAGAAATAGATAAGGATAATAAGATTCCTAATAATAGTGAATCTGACAATAACATTAATAACGAGATGGATAATAATAATTGGATTCCTAATAATAGCATTAATAATCTTAGTATTAATGATGATAAAGTAGGCGATTCTAATATGAGTATGATTTATCCTGATGGCAATAAGAGTCCCGTCAGTATTAATATGCATGAGGACCTCTGCAAAAAGGTCTCTCTTCCCTCGTCTTCGCAGAATAGTAAGGTGGTTAACCTTTCTAGCTATTCCTTCTCCCCGTCCGTTTTTGGTCTTTTAAACAAGGGCTTAAACTTTGCCCTTGCCCCTAGAAAAATCCCTGTAGATGACATTATTTGTGACGTGGAGCACGGTATTAGAGATCTGCCTGATAATATTAAGGACACCATTAGGCAAGATTGTGCTGTGGTCCTTAGGAAGGCTAAACCCCCTCGAAGAAACCTCTGTAAAGAGGAGTTTGATGACTTAAAGTCCTTAAATCAGAATGAAGATATTGTGGTCCTTAAAGCAGACAAAGGAGGGGCTACGGTCATCCTCAACAAAGATGATTACCGTATGAAGATGTTAGATCATCTTCACAATAGTGGCAGTTACAAAAAGCTTTCCAAGAACCCTCTGAAGAAAGTCTCTAAGACAGTGGCTCACGCTATCAAGTCTAGCAGCTCGGTAGGTGCCCTGTCCCGTAAGCTCATAGAGAGAAATCCCATCGCTCCCAGAATATATGGGGTGCCTAAAATTCACAAGGAAGGGGTCCCTCTGAGGCCTATTGTCAACACCATCAGGGGTCCAACCTACCTTCTAGCCAAGTTTCTGGCTCTTAAGCTGAAGCCCCTTGTTGGCCGCACTGAGTCCTTCGTGAAGGACTCTGCATCCTTCATCATGGATCTC
>APFE030072429.1:9050-21550 GCA_000404065.3 Pinus taeda
AAATTCTTTAAACCTGTCAAAGACTTCAGATTTCTTCTTAAGGAAATATATCCATGTATTCCTTGAGAACTCATCTATAAATGATACATAGTACATAGACTTACCCAGTGATGGAACCTTCACAGGTCCAAACACATCACTGTGCACAAGTTCTAATGTATGTTTCACCCTTTTACCACTAGTAGGGAAACTCACTTGATTCTTCTTCCCATATACACAATTTTCACAGAAATCAAAATCCAAAGAGCTATTACTCATACCTTCTACCATACCTTTACCATGAAGTATTCGAAGGCCCTTCTCTCCAGTATGTCTAAGCCTTTGATGCCTCAGAATGGTCTTCTCTCCAGAGACCACTAGATTTTCCGCTCCACTTTTAGGAACCATAGAATTGTTGCACCCATCAACAATAGTGCTACCTTGCAGCTAGTATAGAGTTCCAATTCGAACTCCCTACATTAATACCAGTTCCCGTCGAACCATCTTGTAGGTGTCCTTCTCGAACACTGTTTTTACACCTGCATCATCCAACTTGCTTACAAAAATCAAATTTCTGGCTAATGCAGGAATATGTAGAACACCCAAAAGTGTTATAACCCTTCCACCCTGCAAATTCTACTTTATTTTTCCACGACCAATGATTCTAGCCTTCCCGTCATCCCCTAGGAAGACATCACCACCATCATATTTCTCATACTCGCAAAACCACTCTATATGGGGAGTGAAGTGAAAGGATGCACCTGAGTCAATCAACCATGCCTCGTGATCTACATGTGTACTTGAAGAAGCCAAGTACACATCCCTGCCTTCATTTGAGGTGGTTTTCACCTCTGCAGAAGGAGCATCATCAGATCCCTTTCCTTTATCAAGAGCTTTAGATTTACAGTCCCTTTTGTAGTGCCCTTCCTTTCCACATTTCCAGCACACCACCTTTACAGTTTTTCCTGCAAATTTAGATCTCCCTCTAGATTTAGATCTCCCACTCGATGACTTATTTTTGTTTCTGTGCTGGGACCGTCCTCATACAAACAAGGCATCACCATTCTGGATCTCCATATTTTTCCGTCTCATCTCCTCCATCAGCAAGGATGAGACTATTTCATCAAACTACAAGGCAATTGTATTGCTACCTATTGCAATAACCAGAATATCCCATGAATCTGGTAGAGAACACAACAAACTGATGCACTTATCTTCATATCAAATTTTAATACTAATAGATAATAACTGACTTACCATAGTATTAAATTCATTCAGATGCTCTGTCACCGAGTCTCCATCTTTCATCCTTAGGTTATATAGATTTTTCCGCAGGAACAGCTTATTCACCAGAGACTTAGGTTGGTACAAAGTCCCTAACTTGTCCCACAAAGCCTTCACCATAGCTTCCCCTGTTACATTCAACAATACTGATTCTGAGACACACATTGTATTGTGCTCTTTGCCTTTGGATCCAACTTCGCCCATTCTTCATCAGACACTCCCTTTGGTTTAGTACTCAGATCTACTGCGATCCACTGATCTTTATCCACCAACAGATCCTCCATCTTGAGTTTCCACAACTCAAAACTCTGACCATTAAATTTCTCGATCTCTATGTTTCCATTTCTCACCATCTTCTTTTACCACCAGAATCAATCTCACAGATCTCCCACTGAATAGGGTCTACCACAGGCTCGAGTGAAACCCCTTAGCAAGACAGACATCCCCTTGAAGCCAAAATAGCTCTGATACCAAATGTAGGTTTTAACACTGTACAAAAATTACCTGCATATGATTCTAGAACACAAAAAATAAACAATGCGAGAGCATAACACATAAAACACATATACACAGAGATTTTCCCCTGGATCCCAAAACAGGACTACCAGCTTGATTTTTCATTATCTTCCTTTCAATGTTACAATACATATTATACATGCTGAAGCATCCAATACCATGGACCAAAAACCATCGTGTCCAAAACCATGGACCAAAAACCATCGCGTCCAAAACTATGTGCGAAAATCATACACAAAACCATAGGTAGGTCCACCCAACCTAATACAGGGTCCAAAAAACAAAATTTTCCGGGGCGCTGCACCGGACCCCATAGAGGGGGGTTACCTAAACCCCTCAAACCCCCTGTGACCCCCCACTACGTAATCAGTGCAACAAAGGGGGGGCTCCACCCCCCTCTAACCCCCCGGTTAACTATGTGGGCTAGTCGTGGAAAGAATATAACACAACCCAACAAAGCTATAGCTTTCATTCCCATAGTTGTGATTTTGGTTTCATCACTTGAATCAGATCCTAGATCTTGTTGAGTTGTAACATTTGTCTTTTGTTTCCCCTTGTTATTGAAATTCTTTGGTCTAATTTCTGGATGTAATTTCCAACAATCATCTTCGTCATAGACTTCTTTTGAACAATGTTTACAGATAATTTTATCTCCCTCTTTTTTGACTGTAGTATTCTTTTTTACTTTGCCTTTAAATTTCCCCTTTCCTTTGTCTCCAGATTTGAATGGTTTCTTGGTAGTCTCTTGAGAAACATTCTTGCCTCTTGATTCTAAATGAGTTGCTTGAAAACATACTTCATCTAGATTGGTGGGATTAAACATAAGTGTAGTATGTTTCAAATAACTATGTAATCCACCTATGTATTTAAGGAGAGTACCTTGTGAAGAAAAATCAACGCCCAAGATTAAAGCTCTTCTTCTAAATTCTTATGTGTAACTTTGGACACTCTAACATTTAGCTTGTCTAAAATTTTGCTAATCCATAATTTATTTTGCATGTAAGCTAATGGATAAAATTTCCTTTGTAATGCAACCATAAAATCATCCCAAGAAGTGATAATTTTACCACTTTTCTTCAAATATTCTTGAGTTCTGGCTTCCCATTGAATGA
This sequence comes from Pinus taeda, assembly GCA_000404065.3. Classification (NCBI taxonomy): domain Eukaryota; kingdom Viridiplantae; phylum Streptophyta; class Pinopsida; order Pinales; family Pinaceae; genus Pinus; species Pinus taeda. Next base: position 11,942 of record APFE030072429.1, read on the forward strand.
GGGATGAACTTTCCAAACAAAGAGAAGCAAGGTGGATCTTTGTAACATCATCAAACATACTTTGAATCCTGAAATAGACTTCAATTTGATGAACCCAATTATCCAACTTTTCAGCCATTTCTTCTCCATTGTACATAGGAAATTCAAACTTGACATCAAGATTAATCAAAGGAGACTTAGCATGTCCTTTTGGAGATGGAGGAGGAGTAGGTCTATGAGATGAAGGAGGTGAAAAAGGAGGTGAGGATGGAGGTGTAGATGGAGGTGAAGGAGGATGTCTAGGTGGAGGCTTGCTCCAATCACCACCATTACCTTTTAGATGATTTGAACTTTCTCCTTGCAACCTTGTTGTCCTCTCATTGTACAACACGTTCACCATCTTAGACATATCATGGAGAGCCTTTCTAAAATATCTCTCATCCTCAGAGATCAGACCTTGTCCTTCTTCATGTGCCATGACTGGTGAAGTTTGTGGAGTTTGTGACCTCCTTGAACCAATTTGAGGGTTTGGTTCTTCAAGAACTCCTTCTCCTCTTCTCAACTTAGACCTTGTAATCATTCAAGAAAACACTTGCAAAAATTTCCAAACCTTCAAAAAAACCATTCTAAGATACCAAACTAATATGAAATTAAAAATTGAAGGTTTCTTCTAAAATTTTGCAAGTTAGTTTATGTCTTGTGGGAAATGGATTGAAATTGAAAAAGCACATAAACTTAATAAACTTAGTTAAGTTTCCCATATTTAAACAGTGAAAAAAATAGACAAAACACAACATCACAAAACAACAATATGATGACAGAGTTCACCTCTCCTAGGCTACGTCTCTGGGTCTAGCTTCCAATGTTGTCCCTTTGTAGTATATGTGCAGATTTGGAATTACATCAACATACAATGCTCAAATTGCAAAAATAACATTTCCATTATGTCCAAAACACCCAAAAACCCCTGTGTAGGTTCTTATTGGCTCAAAAAGGTTGAAAAATGGCCAAGTTAGGCTTCCTTCTTCATTTACCTATTAATAGTCCTACAAAATTGATCCTCTATAAAAGCCGACAATGAATTCTTCACTTGGAGGATATGCAAGGCGACAAATTCGCACTAGTTCGACAACAATTCCATTGATAAAGGTGCAATTTGTTGAATGATTAAATGTGCCAATAAGGTCACGTCCCTATTCCTCCACCTCAAGGTCTGGTCACATGGAAACAATATGACTTAGTCCATGGGCCAGAGGCCACATGCCCACATACAATCCTCTCCTATTCGTGTGAAGTGTCAATATGTCTATGGGCTATGGCGCGGGCAAGGTGCCATGCGCCCTGCCCCTCTAATGATATTCCCTGGAGGTTATGTGGTATTAATAAGACCTGAGGCTAGGGCCTTCCACCCCACCTCACTTCACTTTGTGTTCGGTTACATTGAAATACATTAAACCTGGGGTGTGGTCGGTCAGGTGAGCTAGTGTCCCCCCCCCCCCCCTAAAACACACCAACAACTACATGTTAAATATAATCGACCCACCTCATATAACAAGAAATAATACGTGGCCTAGTGGTAAGGCTTGCGATTTGTGGCAATGAGGTCGTGGGGCTGAACCTCACTGAGGTAGTCGGTCCATAAACCATAATTTTACATGAACTTTCGAGGGCTAGGTGGTGTCCTCTCATAGGGCCACATGACACCTCTCGATTAGCTCCACACCAAACCTGTCAACTAATAAAAACACACCAACTGCCCCTGTACATTCATGCCACATGTCACATCCTGATTGGCTCATTTGACAACCATACTATACAGTCACCTGCTAATGTCAATACCACATTATCATATGGTCTTCCTAGTCAACCCTACAAGTTGAATTTTTAGTTGTTTGTCAAAAGCTTACGCAATAACTTTCTCATACGATGTCAGAATGAGGCGATTTAAGAACCGTTGGAATTAGAACAAAGAGATCTACGATTTTCTGCTAGTTTTAGGAGAATTTAAGAACTTTGATTTTTCAACATATTATTGATCCCCTGGATTAGTAATAACTCCCCCTTCGATCATCTTTCATTTTTTGAATCATCCATGAGTACTTAGATGCTCCTATTTGAATTTAAACTAATGAGAAGAAGGAGAGGGGACTATTCCCAAATTTTGCCTTAAATATTCAAAGGGCTCTCTTGCCAAAGGCTTGGTGAATATATCAATTATGTGTTCTTTAGTTGATATACTCCAGCTTTACAATATTCCTAATAAATTTCTCCTTGATATAGGTCGATATTGGTGGCTACTCACCTATTCCATTATGTATGTAAGCATATTTCAGTTCTTTGATATTAAAGAAATGAAGTTTTAGTTCTGCTGAATCTATGTATTTATGTTTATATCTATATTTTGTTGCATTCCTACATAAGTTTGGATCAATGGTATGAGAGAGGTCTGTTCTTTCCCTGTTTTTTTTGCATGTCCCCAACGAAGTCGGGGTATAAGGAGTTAGGGATCGAACTAGTTTAACCTTTACAAGACCAACCTCACAAACCCTGATGACCTCCTATAGTGGAAGAAAAGAAAGACGAGGGAGCATTAAATCATTTCAAAATAATGCTGGAGGAATCCCTCAAGCGACAAAGGAATGTGATGATGGATAACTTTTCCTAGATCCTTCGACGACTACCCACAGGTGACACATCTTCATCCAACAACCGCTCTGGAGGTGCCGCTCCTTTTAAGGTACAAGTCAAATTTGACATTACCATATTTGAAGGCCAGATAGATGCAGAAGTCATAGATAGATGGTTAAATTTGTTGGAAGGATATTTTTTGGTTCATGACTTTTCCAATCAGGAAAACATTACTTTTTCACTCCTCAAAGCCTCCCCGCATGTCAAGGAATGGTGGGAAACCTATTGTGAATAAAAGGATGAGAGGGAAAGCTCACTATTTTCAGTTGTACCCACTTGGGATTATTTCCAAGGCTCCATTAAGGAAGAATATTACCCTGTCGGGAGCTATGAAGATAAATACATAAAGTGGACCACGTTGTGGCAAGGAAGGGACCAAGATGTGCCAGAGTTCACAAATATTTTTCATACCCTTCGCACAAAGCTGGGTATCAAGGGTTCTGAGCAGCATTTGGTATTCAAGTACTATGATTGTCTACAAAAGTACATCCAAGATGAGATGGAGTTCCTAGACATCGCCTCGTTTGGTGTCACCTATCGATACGTTGTCAAGATCGAGCAAAAATTTAAACAAAAGAAGAGAGATTTTGGATATGAGAATCTGAAGTAAGGGAAAGTCACCCCAAAACCGTAGAAAAAAGGACATATCCAAGGTGGGGAAACCTAGGACAACCTACCAAAGCCACAAGCAAAGAACAACACCACAAAGAAAAATAAGGAAACAGGGAAATTGTGTGAGGTCCATAAGAGACGAACTCAAAACACAAGTAAGTAGCGAGCCAAGCAATCACTGGTGGCCGACTTGAATGCTTCCGAATTAGATGCATGTTTCGAATTTGAGTGAGAAACTGAGAAGGGGAATCAAAAAGGAAAGAAAATTATTGATGCATAGACTAGTGCCACCATTTCCACCACCAATATAAAAAATATTGATCTTGAAGATCTAGAGGAAGGGGAGTGACTCTTCCAATCACATATGTGGGTGAAGGGTTCTTTGTTGTAGTGTTTTGTTGGCATCGGAAGCCAAATGAACCTCATTTTAGTAGAGTTCATGAAGCACTTGGGCCTACCAACCACACCACACCCAAAACCGTACACCATTAGGTAGCTTCACCCAGGGCGAGATCTCCATGTCAACCAATAGTGTCACGTTTCCTATAACATCAAGCCATTCACAGATGAGGTACTGTGTGATGTTTCTCCTCTTGAAGTTTGTGATGTATTATTATGCCACCCATACTAGTGATATCATCATGATGTGTATGAGTCTATGCCTTGCACTGTTATTATTTATTTGGGTGATACATTATACAAGATATCGAAGGTAGCACCACCTACTGCTATCTCTTTGATCTTTGCAAAGCAATGCAATAAGATCATTTCCCATATCGGGAAATTTGTCTTCCTTATGATTCTCCCTCAGGGAAAGAAGAAGATTGTGGCCACATCCATAATATCCAGAAAGGGATCCTCTGCATGACAACAACAAATGGAAAAGGTTGTGGAAGTGTATATGGAAATCTTCACCTCACCCACAACAATACCCGTGCATTTTTAGGTAAAGAACTCCATCAATCTGATCCCAGGTGTGCCACTACCCAACAGATCGATCTATCAACACTCTGTTATGGAGAATGATGAAGTTAAGCGGTAAATTCAGGAGCTATTGTAGAAAGGGCACATTAGGCCATGTTCATCAACCCGTGGGAGCCCGATCGTGTTGGTACAAAAGAAAAAGGACACCTAGAGACTTTGTATTCACTATCGGGTGCTGAATAAGATCACTATCCAGAATAGGTATCCAATCCCATAGATTGATGACCTTCTGGACCATCTCAAGGGGGCCAAATATTTCAGCAAGATTTAATTGAATTCTGGTTATCACCAGGTAACAATTTAACCCTACGATGTGTGGAAGATCACCTTCAAATCCAAGGAGGGCCTTTTTGAATGGCTGATCATGCCTTTCGGGCTGACAAATGCCCCCAACACCTTCATGCAACTAATGGATGACACCTTGTGGCCCTTCACCAACTCGTTCATGGTAGTGTACCTAGACGACATCTTGATCTTTAGCTGGAGTTGGGAAGAGCACATACACCATATCCAACAAGTCCTCCAAACCCTGCGACAACACAAATTGATGCCAATTTGGAGAAATTCAATTTTGGTATGACCCAGGTTCAATATTTAGGGTACATCATTGATAAGAGGGGTGAGCATGTGGACCCAACCAAGATACAAGTTATTCTATATTGGTCATCCCCAACCACTCTAACAGAGCTCTGCAACTTTCTAGGTCTTGCCAATTTCTATCGCAGGTTCGTGTTGGGATTCTCTCATATCACTTGGACTTTGAGTCAAGTCACCAAGGGCGAAGAGAAAGAAAATTTATTTTGGTCTAAATACCAACAAAAGGCATTTATCAAGTTGAAGTATCACTTCTCCTCTACACCTGTGCTCACATTACTAGACCTGCAACAACCATTTGAAATTGATATAGGGGCCTCCAACTATGCTATTGGTGCAGTTCTTACCCAGCAGGGGCATCCGGTGGCATATCATAGTGAGACACTTTTATATATAGTTCAAAAGTATCCCACTTATGAAAAATAGATTTATTCTATTATGTAGGCCTGCCAAGAATGGAAGCATTACATTATGGGGAAGGAAACAATCATCCATATAGATCACCGACCTCTGTAGTTCATACAAACACAAGGGAAGTTGTAGAATGATCACCATAAGAAATGGTCGACATATTTGCAACAATTCCATTTGAACATCAAGTACAAAAATGGAAACACCAATAATGTTGCATACTATCTCAAACAACCACCGGTTTTGGCGTTGACCATTGTGCTCGACTCCTGTGGGAACGAGAATTCGGTGTGGTCGCATCTTTACAAGAGTGATGTAGAATTCAACAACACATACCAGCTGCTCCTGGAAGGAAAGCAAGTTCCATATTTTCACCTCCATGGCACACTTTTATGCCACCTGGGACACCTCTGTGTTCCTAGAAGTGAGCATGATAAGATGATTTGGGAGGCACACTACAATAAGGTCACTGGAAATTTCAGAGTAGAGAAAACAGTGGCATTGTTGCATAAGTATTTTTGTTGTTTGAACCTTCAACAGGATGTTGGGAAGTAAATCAAATCTTGAACTACCTACGCCATTTCCAAACAAAAAATCAAGAAGCAAGGCCTATATACTCCTCTTCCTACCACCGGATGTCCATGGGAATCCATCTCCATGGATTATAAGTCGCGCCTTCCTTATATTAGGCATGGAAACGACTGTGTGTTCATGGTCATCGACTGATTCTCTAAGATGGTCATTCCGAAGGCCTGCAAGAAGACTATCACAATAAAAGCCATTGCTAAGATCTTTGAATGAGTATGCATACATTTTGGGACCCCATAGTCCATTATCCCAAATCGAGAAAACAGGTTCCCAAGTACATTTTGGTCAAGCCTCTGGTCAAAGTTGGATATCAAGCTCACTAAGTCCGCGACCTTCCACTCGCAAACTGATGGCCAAACAGAGGTCATCAATAGGATGATCATGCACATTTTACGTATGTACAACTCAAAGAATCCACACATATGGGATGAATCCTCCCCCATGTCCAACACATCTACAACAGATCTCTCCATAGCTCAATTGACTACAACGCCTTTCAGGTGGGGTTGGGATTCCAACCACTATGTCCCATTAATGTGGCCAGACCATTTGCAACTTCTCAAGCATATTAAACTCATGTCCAGCCTGAAGCTCATTAGGCTAACAAATTCATTAAGTGCATTTAGCACATCCGTCAACAAGTCCATGACATATTTGATAGAGCCAATGCTAAGTACAAGCGACATCATGTTCAACATCGAGTGCCACACAAGTTCTAGGTGGGCGACAAAGTTTGGTTACATTTGTAGAAGGAGTTCCTCGCTGGGTCCCACCGCAAGATTCACCCACTCCTATATGGGTCGTACACCATCACTAAGGTTGTAAGGGATAATTCCTTTGAGCTAAACATTCCACCATTCCTTGGCCTGCACCCAATATTCAATGTGGATCAGTTGTGACCATAATTTCCCCCATTGTTGGACACATTCGACGCTATTAAGCAGCTGACACCAAAAAAGCTCAACCCAAGCTGAATCGAGTAGGAAAATGACTGACAGTATCATGGACACACAGATTAATAACACTCACCAGTAGAGGGTCCAACTATGTCAAGTTTTCAAAGTAGGTCAACTCCTTCATCAGGGCAACCAGTTCATCGGGGATTAAGTTCAACATAAATTTTCTCACCTCATGGAGGCTCTACGCGCAATGGGGAACATTGCTTCCTAAGGGGGGATGACTGATCCAGGTGGATATTAGTGGAAATCCACCTATTCCACCTAGACCTCTAGTCGGTTTCATCATTTTCCTTGTTTATAACAACATTTACTGTTTTTAGTAGTTTTTCAAGTCCTGAACTTCTTGAGCTATTTTGATTCCCTAAACAATGGTTTTTTGAGGTCTGCAACAAGCCCATTTCCATAGGAAGGGGCATGCAGAAAATCTTGTAGTACTCGGATGGATTTTTCTAATGAGATATCGTACGCACCAAACAAAGACCATATGACCAAGTTACAACCCCAGGAAGTTGACTGCCCAACTAACCCCAACGGGTCCCATAAACTCTTGGCGTTCCATCTCCTAGGGTTAGGCTTTTTGTTGTTTAGGGTTTCCCCTTATTGTTCAATAATAAAAAGGCCCTTGAACCTCATTGTAACACAGTTCAGAGGCATGTAGCTGACGCAGCTCTTCTCATAGATAAGCTACTATCGCCCGAGCTAGTTTATTTCCATTATGTATGCAAGCATATTTCAGTTATTTGATATTAATAAAATGGAGTTTTATTTCTATTGCATCTTTATTTTTATGTTATATCTGTATTTTGTTGCATTCCTGCATAATTCTGGATCACTTCTTGAGGAAATGATACTATATAGGAATGTGTTTAGTTTTAGAATGAAGGATTGGATTATTTGTTATGCTTATTGCACTTTTGTTATCACATTTGATAGAGATAAGTACATTGCATGTTACCTTCACATCTTGAAGATTTTTCTTTATCCAAAACACTTGTGTACAATTTTTTTTATATTGAAATGTATTCAAATTCCATAGTAGATAATGATACCAAGGTTTGATTTTTGCTTAACCAAGCAACCAATGATTCTCCCAAGAAAAATCCACTTACACTTTACTTTTTTATATCATCTATGAAATTGGCCCAATCTGCATCTGTGTAAGTTATCAATGAAAAATATTTTCCTTTTGGGTACCACAATCCATAATTTGTTGTTCCTTTTAAAAATATGAATATTGTTTTTATTGCTAATAAATTTTTATGATTTATAGTTGACTGGTATCTTGCTACTAACCCATCTTCCATCATAATTTCTGTTCTTAAGGTTGTTAGGTATAATAGGCTACCTATCATAGATCTATATATCTTTTGATCAAATTTCGGTGATTCATCATCCTTGCATAGCTTGCATCCAACAACCATATGAGTGGTGACAGGGGAACAATCCTCCATTCTGAATTTTTTCAACATTTCTTTTAAATATTTCTCTTGAGAGATAAACATTCCTTTTGAGTTTTGTATGATTTGTAGACCAAGGAAGAAATAAATTTTTTCAATCATTGACATTTCAAACTCTGACTTCATTTCATTAGCAAACCATCGAACCAGGGAGTATTTGTTGCTTCCAAACATTATGTCATCAACACGACTACAATGAGGAGTTATTTATCATTTTATTTTATGTATAGGTTGTTTAACTACTCCTCCCTTGAAACCTTGCTTTTGAATATATTTTTCCAAGCGAGAATACCATGCTTATGGTGCTTGTTTGAGTCCATAGAGTGCCTTCTTTAATCTAAAAACATCATTAGTATTATATAATATTTGGAAGCCCTTAGGTTGTTCTATATATAATTCTTCTTCAATCTCTCCATTAAGAAAGGTAGACTTGACATCCATATTATATACTTTGAAGTATTTGTGATAGGAAAAAGCAAGAAATGTTCTAGTTGTTGCTAACTTTTCCATTGGATCAAAAGTTTCTTCAAAGTCTAATCCTTCTACCAATGAATAACCCTTGCATACCAAACTTGCTTTGTTTATGATAATGTTCCCTTGTTCATTCAATTTATTTTTGAAGACCCACTTTGTGCCTATGTTGTTTTTGTCTGTTGGTCTTTATGTCAGCTTCCAAGTCTCATTCTTTTCTATATGTTCTAGTTCCTCATTCATGGAATCTATCTAACATTCATCTTTTTTGCTTCAGAAAATTTCATTGGTTCAATCATGGACAACAGGGAAATTTGAGCTTGATTTGATGTCTGAGCAACTTTCCTTCTTCTTTTAACCCCTGCAACTTTATCACCAATGATTTGATTTTTAGGATGGTTCTCTTATACATACCTCGAAGGTGATTTTGAATGGGTTTCTACTTCCTTTAGATCTAAAACCCGTTCTTCCTCTTCTTCACTGATTGGTTGATCAGGGGGATTGATAAATCATGTCTGCTTGCTCTTGATAGGTAGTTCATCACCAGCCTTCAGATCTGTATAGTCAACAATCTTATGCAATATTTTATTGTAGCACCTGTACCATTTTCTTTTCATTTAGTACACCTAGAATATTCCTTTGTCTGCCTTGGCAATAAATTTTCCCAATTTCTCATCATTATTTTTAATAAACATTTATTTCCAAACACTTTGAAGTGTTTGATTAATGTTGGTTTTCCATGCCATAACTCATAGTGTGTTTTATCATAATTAGGGTTGAGATATGATTTGTTTAGTATGTGAGCTATTGTGTGAATAACTTCTTCCCAACAGGTATGTGGCATGTTCCTTTCCTACATCATAGCT
>APFE030072429.1:26550-41217 GCA_000404065.3 Pinus taeda
ATATTACAAATTTACTAATTTACCTGGTCCTTCAATTCCAAGTTCTTGTTTTTCTTTGGTTATGTTCTACACCTTGTATCTACTCTATTTACAATTTTTTATCTCCTTTGCTTCTCTTTCAAAATTCTACTTCACTTCTACTCCTCTTCCTCTTTCTCTCTTTACTAGGAAATTCATGAACCTGTTCTCACAAAACTCGATTCACAAACAACTCTAACATTAAAAAATGCATATTTTTATATACATAGCTTGCTGAATATTTGTATTACAATGCAAGGATTTGAAGTGAAAGGTTGTATCCTTGTATTCCATGGCTCTTTGTGGTATACCTATTCATTTCCAACTTTGAAGATCAAGCTAAGACAAATGGACATCATACTTTTAAAAAAACATTGAAGTAACATAATACAACAACAATGATTGCATAAGCCAAGGTTCAAAATTTTCTTATCCATGATACAAGACACATATGTTGATTACCCATTGGAAATCTAGGTTGTGGACACTAATTTTCCTTTGAAAATATGGGTTGAAAACATAGATAGCTAGGCCTTAATCTACATTTGTTCTATGAATTAAGGAAAACTCAAGGTTCTTATCCCATATTTGCAATAATTTGCATCACAACAAATTCTAGCACTTTTGAAACACCATCAACGTGATCATGTGAACTATATTGCAAGGTGGATATTGTTATGCAGGATTTATGAATGCGGACAAAAATATCTCCCCTAGGTCTGGTGGATTGACCTAGAACAACATAAAGACAAAGGGCCCAATGTTTTCCTTAAAGTAAGTAGATGAAGGGATGAAACCTACCTGGAATATGTCATATGTTTCACTCCTTCTTTTGCTTGAATGCTCCATTCTTAGCTCTAGCTACCAAAATTAGAACCTGCAAAACCAGAAAACACAAGCTAAGAAACTACAAGATCTATGTAGCATCATTTATCTACTTTATTCAACATATCAACATGGTATTTAAATACATGAAATAAATACATTGCATATAGGAAAACAAAGAACTCTTTGTATTGATATAAATGGAGTGAGTTACAACCATAAATAAGTGTCGATCTTGTAGAAGAGCTCCTCCAAGTTTTTGAATTTTCCTTCCTTTGTCACAAAGTGCACCTCCAATCACCCCAAATGGTTGAAAATATAAGTCTCACAATAATATCAAAAGGGTAGAATCACTCTCCAAAAGCCAATATCTTGCATATGGAAGGTTGTAAATATATAGAGGAGTGAGGTAAGTTGGGAGTTCTTATCCTTTTACCAATATTGGGATTGAGATACACTCTTGATGGGAGGATGATATCTAAGGATAAGGGATGGAAACTATAAGGTAGGATAGGATAGGATCCAAAAGTTTTATCTGAGGTAAATGGTTACAATAGATCCTAGAATATTATGGAAATGGAGGCTTCGTGATTCTCTCTCTTTTTCACGAATTTCTAGAACCAACGCAGGTGCAAAGGGGAGCAACCTGTAGGTGATCAACGCATGACACAATGGAAAAACTTGTAGGTGAACCTATTCCAGCAAGAGGCTAGGGAGTGTTGGTCCTAGAACTCGCTCAGATGATGCAGTTTGGGGCAGAAACTTTGGGGAATGAGAGAGTCATGCATAGGGATTTGTCCAATGATGATTTAAAGGGGGGAATAGGATGTTGATTGATCCCATTAGGAGGCCTATTGATTAAATGTGACAAAATGGCCTATAAAGAGTGCCCCCTAAAGCCTCCCTAATGCACAAAGTAAGAGATGATGACTGATGACTAAAGTGCTTTACCTTGTGACAAGTCGGGATTAAGAACAACCGACGATATCATGTTTTGTTATAATAAATTTACATCATGACATCCTTTTGCTGATGGAGGCATACCCATACTCAACACATAAGCTAACATAACAAGTATAATGATCAAAAGACATGTCGACTGATGACTTGCAATGGATCCATGACTAAATGACTCTCAGTATGATCATGGCCATCATACATAGTGATCTTGTATAATCCTAAAATCACATCTCAAATGACGAAAAATAGATATGGGCTCTTCTATCTCATTCACACGACCAACTAACATATGAGTCTAACCATGTGAATCAATGAGCTGAGGTCGAACATGGTAGACACCACTTGATTACTGGCAAATGATATAAGTCGTTAACAGATGCGAGAGAAACCACCGATGACGTTAATGACTCTCAAGGGACTCAAGTACAATTGATGGTGTGAATAAATGAGTTGGTGTCGAACACCACACAAAGTCTTTTGGTCAAAGGCCAATGATGTAAACCTGTCACTGACATCAAGGAAACTTGCCATTGATGTATGAAAGCACCAAAGTATCGATGGGTGTTTCTAAGTCAACTTCTTGGATAATGTGTTGATGTCAATAGGAAGCGACCAATCACAGGAGGTCCTTGAAGTTTCCCCCATCACGACACGAAATGGGTATCATGCTTGAGATAGTATGATGCTGATATGGAACTATATCAGGAAAGGCAAACATGGAATGAAGGCTTGAGAGTATTGCAATGGATATGAGATGAATGACTTCTCGTGAATACATCGGCGACACTGAAAGGATTTGGCAACATTGACCCAAAACCGAAATGGAGGTTCTGAAAACGGTATGATAACCAAAATACAAGAAGATTACCCAACCCAACAACCACAGAGATGAAGTGAAAGAGTTTTGTGTTCAAGAGCGACTCATTGCCATTAACAAATGGAGTAACCTATTTTCCCAATTTCCCCAACCATATTGGTTAATACCTCTTTATTTTTTAACAAGCTTGAGGAGGATAAAATATGATTGATCTGTAAGTTCATCCTTTGGATGAATCCCTCTCAGTATATTTAATGAACCCAAAGGTGTGGTTTGGTCTTTTCATGATCGACAAGTCCATCATTATTTGATGTTTTTACGAGTCTAGTGATGGTGAAAACTCGACTTCCTTTTCATGTTTACAGAGTTTGAAAAAGAGGCGAAAAAGAAAACTCTAGATGTTACTTTTCGTAGGTAGTCCCTTAGGTCCAAAAAGGCAGAAAACAATACCCAAGAAAACCTCTTAGCCATGTTCGACTAAGGTATTCCTTTTCCACAGTTAGTCTATCTCAGTCCGGAAAAGGGGTAAACTTATACTGAGTAGACACCTTTTCATTTACTTTTACAAGTTCAAAAAGACAAGTGCTTGACAATCTTTTCATGTTTTGGGAGTCTGAAAATATTTAAAAGAGGACTCTGAGGTGTTCCTTTTTTGTAGGTTTAAAGAGCCCCAAAAAGAGATAAAAGTGTGCTATAGGATAAAGTGCACTATGTATGGAGAATGGAGATACCCTCAAGGGTCTTCTTGGGACCCTTGGCATACTGTAAGATTATCTGCAACTGTCACAAAGTTACATGCATGTCCATAAACAATTAGTAACTATCAAAGAAAAACAGATTCATTACCTCAAGCCTCCGTGTAGATTTGCTGGAGAGCACAATGCAGCTAGGTGGAAGTCCCCTGAGCCGGCTCCAGATCAAGTCCTGCACATAGAAGAGACAAGCATAATCACAACATACAACCTTGATAACTAATACATGAATATATAAAAGACATCTAGTTACACATAACTAAGCTGCTCATGCTAAAAGGTATCAGACAAACAACTAAACGAATGATAGTACCAACACCATGGACTAGACAATACAACTGCAATTATATATAAATGTCGAAAGAATGATTACAACCATCTATTGCATCAGCCTTCCCTTACCCCTCAAGCTCTCCTCTCTCTCCCCCTTCTTACCAACTTCTTACACTTAGATTTGAGACTATGCTCAACAATCAAGTAAGCTATCCTTTCAAATGATTTGACCTTTCTCACCATAGCCCTAGCTTTTCTTATGTAGAAATCAAGTTAGGGTTGCCAAGTTCCTCCATGAGTCTCTTAAGATAAAAGTAATGATGTTGCCATGCTTTTGAGCTCTTTCCCATTTGTCTCCTTCATTAGGATTAGAAATCCCACAAATAGGTTGAACTTTAGATGTTTCCTTGCTTTTCTGAGTAGATTTAGGAGGGAATATAGAGATATTTATGAGTCAATTCGCTCCTTTGACCTCTAGATTCTCATTAGGATCCACTAATGCTGTCCCCGAACCAACAAGTAGAGTTAGTAGGGTCACTAATGCTCCCTTAGGCTTACAGAGAAGCTTTATAAAGCATGTTGTCAGTGTTTAGCCAGTGTTAGTGTGGAAATAAGGCTTGTGATTTTGGTCTTTTCTTCAGCTATCATGTCTTTCCCCTCTGAGCTGATGAGGGGGTCATTTTGTTGTATAATAGATGCCCCCTAAAGTGTGAGATCAGAGGCTGCGACGATGGCCAAAATACTTTAATTAACTATAATTTTCCTTCTTCGACAAAAAGAGAGAGAGGATCGAACCTTCGGGTGGTATGAGAAACCTGATACAACACATAGATATAAAACAACTAAAATCATGTCCCGAGTCTGGCATTCCCATGCTCAATAGCTATGTCAGAGTGATTTTCTCATAAAAGAGATATGATGATGCTAGCCGCCGATAAGCACAATGCAGATCCGGTGTCATAATAGGATCATTCTGATGAGCTATCTCCAAAAAACAATATACACAACTTGGGAGAGGAAACAAGGCTGAGTGATGCAAGCCTCTACCCAAGGTCTTGATTTCTGCTTCACTGAACAACATAGATCGATACATGTGAATATATGCATTGATGTCGAACATGCACAAAATCATATGATTATCAGTCAATAATGGAGACTGTTAATAGATGCGAGGAAGGCCACCGATAATGGTGATGGTATCCAAGATGCACAATACAATCTAGTGAGTGTGAAAAATGTTTTTGTCGTTGAACACTCGTATAATCACTTAACTAGGAGCCAACAATGAGAACTCATGATCAAACACAAGGTGACCTACCATTAATGTCTAGAAGTACCAAGGCACTGAATGTGTTTTTGGATTGTCTTCCTAGATAGAGTGTTAAAGTCGATAGGAAGATACATGTTAAAAGGTAGGCAATAATGTCTCCTACATCAATTAACACGAAACGGGACAAGAATGATTTATTTTTTGAGGAATCTTTGAGCATTGGATCTAAACGACAGAGGTCATGATGAAAGGATATGCTTGATGGGTTGATGGAGGAAACAAAAGGTTAACCCTTGAACAATAGAAGGGATTGCAATGGTTTTAACCATGTAGCACTAGACTCATGAACACCAAAGAGTGTTAGGATAAAGAGATGCAAGAACATTAGGGTATTTAGGCTAAACTCATAGGATGGTAGGATTCATATTGAGAGGCCGTCACAAGGAAGGTTTATCTAAGGGAGTGCCATGTTCAAGGGAACAACTGCTGCCAAACCACGCTTTCTAATACCGAATGCAGTTGTATTGTCTACTTTCCCCATCTAATTAGTTTAGTGAGTCTACACGGGTAAACTCATCGATCTTTTCATATTTTAAGAGTATGAAAAGGACCGTGAAAAGAGCAACCCTATGCCCTATTTGATTAATTTAATGAGTCTAAAGAGGCAAAATCATCGATATTTTCATTTTTTGAGAGTCTGAAAAGGATCGTAAAAAGAGTGACTCTATACCTCGTCTGTTTAATTTAATGAGTCTAGATGAGACAAATCGGTGGTCTTTTCATATTTAGAGAGTCTGAAAGATTGTAAAGAATGACTCCAGGGTGGTCCCTTTGTCATAGTTGTTAACCGAGTGCAACAAAGGTTAATAGTATACCCGGATTGGTTACTTTTCCATGAGTTAATCTATTGAATCCGGATAAAGAGAAACCCATGTTCAATAGATGTTGACCTCATTTTGTTATGAATACGAGGAGAGGGACTAAACTCATTTTTGGTCATGAATTTTTAATGAGTCACGCGACGACAAACTCAATACCTTTCTCAAATTTTAGCGAGTCAAATGAAGAAAAATCAAGGTATATTTTTCAGTTTATTGAGCAAGGAAAAAGAAGTAAAAGAACTGCTCATTCCTTCTTCGTAGATTTCACGAGCCCGAAGAAGGGGAAAAACTCGGGGATTTTTTCGATTTAAGAGCGAGAAAAGTCCCAAAAAAGCAAGTGCTCTGGTTGCTACCATAGATTTTTAATGAACTCGGTGATAAAAACTCAGGATTCTTCATTTTAATGAGTGAGAAAAAAAGTGCCTAAAAAGAACATGGATCTTTTTATTTATTTCTTTTCTCTATTATTCATTTCTTTTTTCTTTCTTTTTTTTTTTTTTTTTTTTTTTTTTTTTTTTTTTTTTTTTTTTTTTTTTTTTTTTTTTTTTCAGTTTTATGAGCGAGAAAAAAAGTGCCTAAAAAGAATGCTCTAATGATCTTTTTTAGTTTAATGAGCGAGAAAAAGAGTGAAAAAAAGTTGCTCGAACCATCGTTGTACGTGTTTAACAAGCCCAACGATGAAAAACTCAAGGATTTTTCAGTTTAAGAGTGAGGAAATATCCCGTAAAAGAAAGCACTCATATCTTCTTTGTAGTAGTTTAACGAGCCCAAAGAAGGAGACTCGAGGTTTTTCAGATTAACAAGCAAGAAAAATACCATAAAAAGAAAGCTCTACCTTCTTTGTGGTATTTTAACAAGCCTGAAGAAGGAGACTAGAAGATTTTTCGGATTAACGAGCAGGAAAAATACCATAAAAAGAATGCTCGATCTTCTTTGTGGTAGTTTAACGAGCTCAAAGAAGGAGACTCGAGGATTTTTTGGATTAATGAGCAAGAAAAATACCATAAAAAGAATGCTCACTCTTCTTTATGGTAGTTTAATGAGCCTGAAGAATGAGACTCGAGGATTTTTCAGATTAACGAGCAAGAAAAATACCATAAAAAGAATGCTCAACACTTCTTTATCTCATGCTTGACAATAGAAGGGTCTATGCCATGCATTTCCTCATAATACCAAGGGAAAACATCGCAGAAGTCCTTAAAATGGTAGGTGAAGCTCACAATTTCCTTAGGATTGCGATTGGCTCAAATCTGTATGTTTTCCACGATGTCTGTCTTGATTGAAATATCGAAAAGCAATGTCTTTGAAAGATTGCCCATGTTTCCCTTCGAGTCCAAAGTTTGGATAGTCGTATATGGTGAGGAAACGATTTTAGGTGCGTCAGGTGACAAGATTTTAAGAGGCATCATGTTCAAATCAGATATCGAAACACGATGGTGCGAGTCCTCCCAAGGTCGCTCTTTTGAACTCATGATCTCTCTAATAGCTTCATCCATATGTAGGACCTGATTGAGGGGATAAAAAGAAGGAGCAGTTAAGGGAGGGGCAGTGGTACTGTTGGCCGTGACCAAAGTGATTGGAGATTCAGATGTAGATTGAATGGCCTCGTAGGGAAATTCAGCTAGTGACAACGGTATTTGTCCTTCGTAAGTGTTAATGTTTGAAGGGGCTGGTAGGATCCAAGGATCAGTTGGTTCATGAGGAATGGATGAAACCATATTGACCATCTGTGGAACCTTTGGCAGCAGAAGAGGGAAACAACCCATCAAGGAAGAGCCCTTCAATAGATCAATACTGATACTGATGTAAGAGTCAGGTACACCACCCACTAAGGGTACAAAGCTGCTAGGTAACGAGGAGTAATCTAGGGTGCAAAACGAAAGCTAATCCACTATGACTATCTTTCCATCTAAGGGAAATAGGATGATACGGAAGACCGAAGACACAATGGCATTCATGGCACAAGTCCAATTGTGGCACAAAAGAAGATTATAGTCTAGTTTATGAACCATGAATTTGATATCCACCGTTATGTTTTCCCGCTCAAGGCGATGGGGTAGCTAGCTAGGTAACCTTTTGGGATGAAAGTGTGGCCGTTGAAATCTTTAAGGGAATTAGATGGTGGGGATAAGGTTGGAGAACCCAAAGTGAGCCAACATGAAGCTAACACGATGCAGGTAGAAGCACCTTCGTCGATGATAGTTCTATGTATACCTTTACCTTTCAAAAATATTTGCACCTGAAATGCAAGTTGGCAAGAAAGGGGAGGTTTACACTTTTCCATGTCGAAAATTGCAAGCATGGAATCCTGTGGATTGATACCACCAATAGCTAAAAGCAAAGCTTTACTTTGTGCTGGACATGTTTGTAATACTTCAGGTGCCAACATAGCTGACGGTGCTTGTGCCAAGTCTTCTACAATGCTGTGGTTTTGGGCAGCACGTGCAGATGTATTGTGCATTGTGCGTTGAAGTGTCCCTTTAGGGGGGCAAATAAAAAGGTCAGCAACTGGCCTTTCAATATGAAAATTGTTAGGTGACGATGGGTTTTGACTTGAGGAAGGTTCCTCTGCATGAGCGACAGGAGCTCCATAATATTTGGCTCTAGTTTGTAGGTCTACTGTTTCAAAGGTGTAAACGGTAGAGGGACCTTCACCAAATGAAGGATGTTGCAAACCACCATTGCCCCCTTGCGGGGGTTGGGGTTGGTTTGCAATAAGGTGTTGCTGTTGCTGAGTGGGGGAAAGGATTATTTAGGACACTGGGGTTCCTACCAGTATCCTTTTTAGCAATGAAATCTGTGCATTCCTGAAGACGCAGACAGCGATAGGTCATGTGGTCTTCAAAATAGATTTTTCAAGAGAATCTGGTAGTTTTATCCTTTCCATCGTCAGGAGGCACAACAACCTTCTACTTTGGGTTTTTCTAGTTTTTAACTACTCCTCAGAAGGAGCGGTCTTTTTCTTATTCTTCTTGTTCTTACCATCGGGTTTTTGCGTAGACTGCATAGTGTTTGTCGCGGTTGTAGGAAGAGCAGTCGATTTGGTATAGGGGTCCACTGACATCTAGGCAATGTGACTACTGAGTTGTTTTATAGCAGCCCCAGAGGTTGCATCGATAATCCCATCGGTGTGCGCTCCGGGGTGCTGAGTAACAGAAGCATTGGAGTTGCAAGGGGCATTGGGGATTACGTCTTAAAGAGTGTCGGAATGTGAATATATCAGATCTAAGTGTTGGGCATGACGTATGGATTGGTCTTCTGTGACTGCACCACCTAAGGCGACATCCTTAGTGATTTGGGGGAGTAGGGACTTGCAGAACTAGTCCGCTGAGAGATAGTCTGGGACGGGAGCTTTAACTAACCTCCGCCTACATCTCCATTCATGTATATGATTAGATATGTGGGTGGTGGTATCCTGACGTAATGAAGTGAGGAGTTCCATCGCAGTCTCATAGCAGATGGGTAGCTGGAAGTGCTTTAAGAATTCCATCGCTAGAGCGTCAAAGTTATGGATTGACGTGCGTGGTAACTCGATGTACCACTTGGCTGCGTTGCCAGTAAGGGTGCAAGAAAAAAGATGTAACCAGATAATACCATCCTCCTTGGAGTTAGAAACACACCAAAGATGATAGGTGGTGATATGGGTACCCGGATCCTCCCCTTGTTTCCCTTCGAACTTGGGGATGTCTGTCAGTATTTTATGCGGGATTGGCGGCCAGAGTAAGTTATGATAGATGGGGTCATTTGTAAGTTTGTACAAGTTGGGGATATCCAAAGTTGCCAAGAAAGGTAGAGTGTGTGATGCCCCTGACTTGGACCAAGGCGAGATGACATATGACTTGAGGATCCTTGTGGTCCTCCCATTGTTTGAGTCCCAATATTATACATAGGTTGCATGGTATAGTAGTTACCTTGGGGTATGGCATTGAAATGTGGATTTCCATGGGGATTGTGATGCTGGGGTATGGAATTTCCCCCAGGATAAGAAGTGCCCCCATGACTCATTAGAGGTTGTGAGTAGGGTGACCCATGGATTGGTTGGGACCTCCTTGAGGATTCCCGCCCGCCACAGAACTAACCATATGTCCTTGACTGACATAAAGAGTGCTCATGTCAATCAATGACTGACCATGCATGCCTGAAAATGGAGGGGGAACTGTTATGTTCCTGATCAGTATATGCATATTGGGAGTGCCCCTAGATACTTGAATTTGGGGGTTAGAACTATACAATGGATGCCAACCATATTGTTGGTTGAAGGGACCCGTGCTAACTGTGCTATATTGAGTGTTATAAGGAGCGTTGTATGTAGCACTTGTCGAAGGTATAGAGTTTGACACTAAAGGGGTGGAACCTGGCATAGGCTGGGTTTCACTCGTGGAGGGTGTCATGTGAAGGTTTGTACCTGGGAAAAATGGGATAGCAGGGTTCTCCATCAATGGTGTGGTAGTGAATGTCGACTGGGGAAGTGGTGGGGGACCAAAAGTGTCCAAAACGTTCCACGACCCATTAGTCATCGACATGATGGATGGAAATGTTCCAACTAAAGACACAGGGGGTACGGGTGCAATGCGAACCAAGAGTGGGTCCAACAGATTTGTGATCAGAGGGTTATAGGGAGGAAGAAATCCTATAGTAAATAAATCCTCCGATAAGCTTGAATCGTCGGT
The DNA here is from genome assembly GCA_000404065.3 of Pinus taeda. Classification (NCBI taxonomy): domain Eukaryota; kingdom Viridiplantae; phylum Streptophyta; class Pinopsida; order Pinales; family Pinaceae; genus Pinus; species Pinus taeda. Next base: position 37,017 of record APFE030072429.1, read on the forward strand.
TGTCCAAACAGATTCTGTGTGAGATCTCAGAGACTGATTTCCCAAAGATGGGGAATCCGGTTCACTGGAGCTCGACGGATCTTCCATAATGAGTGGAGGAAGTCCTAACAATCATCTAGATTGATGACGAGGGCCAGATGTAGCCATGACGACTGATAATTTTTATCGTGATATTTATTAAAGTCTCAATGATAACACTTGGGTGCCTAAAAAAAAATACACTAAGTGAATCAATCAACAAACAGAGGGAAATGACCCTGTCTGATAAGCACTGATCAATGGAGATGAAACCTATATCACAATGAATAACAAAGAGGGCTGGCCAAATGTACAATTACAGTTACTCTAGAGCTTTGATCGAACATAAGATTGAGGGGCCAAGTACTCTTGTGAAGATGATCACCCTCCCAAAAACTGAATACATAGTAGGTGCATTTGTGTTAGGTACAAGGGCTTCCCGCCCAAGTCACCATGTGTAAGTCCCTAAAAGTATGGCCACTAAGGATACCTCAAATTACAGACACTACCGGGGGGGGCATAGTCGCAGACAGTATGTTGTGTGGGCAAGATACCTGAGTCCCCGACTCAGGTCCGAAATCCCCGAAGGGATCCCCAATACAAAGAATACCCAAAGGAGTTGTAAGCAAAGGTGAGCTACCTTTACTTATAGTCTTATGTTGTCTCGTATTTAGCTCCACTTTGACTGGAGTGGTCCCAGTAGTATGAGTGCAGAAGAAATTTTCTCTCTTTTAATGACACTAGTTTTGGTTTCCGATCTTGGGCAATTTACTCACATTGCCTTTCCTAAGATCCTAGCCTAAAGGGTTACTGATTGATCTTAGGTAGATTTTATGTGTACTTTTTTAGTGTCTTCGGTAGGGGTGTTGACGTATGATATTTGGTGGGACTCTGACTCAAACTCATGCAAAAGACAATGCTTGAAAATATTCAATTCAATGAAATAACCTGTATTCTACAAGTGAGAGTATTTCATACATTCATATTTGTTCCATGCATCCTAGTCATAATAACACGAGCATAACCAACATAAATATTTCCAATGCTTTCTAACAACTATTTGAAACCAAAATAAAGCATATTTTAACCAGCTAAGTAGAAGAATGAATAAAAAATGTTGATTTTTATTTTATAAAAAAAAAATTGAGAAAGAAAAAAAAAAACTATTTCCTAAAAAAAAATTATTATTTTAGGACACAGATCTTGCTAACAAAATATAGCTGCAGATCCTTTTTCAGTCCATGAGAAGGTTTCCCATCCCTTTGATTTTACAAACACAGCTGCATGTCAAAATTTGGGCGACTAACGCTCTGTAGCAGAGGCCACAGGGAGTTACTGGTCTACTAACACATTGTTTGTGTAGACATAGAGCTTTATAAAGCTCTGTTTGCTCTGCTAACCTACGTTAGTGTGGGAAAAGAGTTCAAAATAGGGCTTTGGGGATCAGATCCAGGGCTGAATATATGAGGGAAGAATGCAACAAGGTCTTGATGGGCTAGAAAAGGAATGTAGAAGTATAGGGAGGTCTTAGAAGGAGGAGGAAACTAGGAACTGTTCGGGTGAACCAGGAACTAATGTATAGTCCCCAACGGAGTCGCCATTTCTGCTATATGATAAAGTGAACGGTGTATGGAGAATGGAGATACCCTCAAGGGTATTCCTGGGACCCTTGGAAGAATGTAATATTATCTACAACTATCACAAAGTTACATGCATGTCCATAAACAATTACTGACTATCAAGCAAAACAAATTCATTACCTCAAGCCTCCGTTTAGATTTGCTAGAGAGCACAATGCAACTAGGTGGAAGTCTCCTGAGTCGGCTCTAGATCAAGTCCTACACATAGAAGAGACAAGCATAATCACATCATGCAACCTTGATAAATAATACATGAATATATAAAAGACATCTAGTTACACATAACTAAGATATTCATGCTAAAAGGTAGACAGTCCAACTGCAGTTCTCTATTAATGTCAGAAGAGTGATTACAACCATCCATTGCATCAACCTTGCCTTACCCCTCCAGATCCTCTCTCTCTCTCTCCCTTCTTACCAACTTCTTATGCTTATATTTGAGACTGTGCTTGACAATCAAGTAAGCTATGCTTTGAAATGATTTGACCTTTCTCACCATAGCCCTAGCTTTGCTTATGTAGCAATCGAGTTAGGGTTGCCAAGTTCAACCATGAGTCTCTTAAGGTAAAAGCAATGATGTTTCCATGCTTTTGATCTCTTTCCCATTTTCCTCTTTCATTAGGATTAGAAATCCCACAAATAGGTCGAACTTTAGATGTTTCCTTGCTTTTCTGAGTAGATTTCGAAGGGAATATAGAGATATTTATGAGTCAATTCGCTCATTTGACCTCTAGATTCTCATTAGGATCCACTAACGTTGTCCCCGAACCAACAAGTAGAGTTAGTAGGGTCACTAATGCTCCCTTAGGCTTACAGAGAAGCTTTATAAAGCATGTTATGAGTGTTTAGCCAGCGTTATTGTGGAAACAAGGCTTGTAATCTTGGTCTTTTCTTTAGCTATCATGTCTTTCCCCTCTGAGCTGATGAGGGGGTCATTTTGCTGTATAAAAAAGTGTACTCTCCAGTCAAAATAACCTATTTAAAGCACAAAAAAATCCATTAACAACTGTCAACATGCTCAAAACAACACAAAAATGATTAAATATCCCTGTTTCATAGTAGAAATGAATCATGACTAGCTCAAAACATAAATATGAATAGAATAATGAAAAATATGACCATATATACTTAAAAACGACTATTCATCTTTACCATTTCACATTTACCTTCAACAATGAGAATTCTGAGTACCTTTCCCTCGATCTTCTGCAACTGATTACGACCAATCTAGTGTACCATTTCGAGTACCGTTGCCTCTAGATAGGAGCTAAAACATTTCTCTTTCTTTATGTGGTTCCATTTTATGATTTCACGTAAAATTTAGGAGTTTTTTAGGGCCCTGATGTTCTAAATTTTTTCCCTAGGACCCACGTAAACCCAAATGGTTGAAAACTGTGTTTCACCTAAGAATTCATGCACCGTAGGCAAGGGTGAAATTTCTCTGGTTTGCTCTTTTGGGATGCATTGGGTGCAAATCTAAAATTTGTTCAACAATTTATCCTAAAAATGATCAATTTTTTTGCATAAAAAGGATCCTAATGAATATCTTATTAACGTTTCAGGGGTTCATCAACATAAAATGGATTTTGTGTTGAGAGAAAGAGAACATGAGGAACAAGATTTGAATGCAACAAATGATCCTTCCACCATCCGTCCATTAAGGAAATGTGGATTACTAAAATTCTTCTGGCTTCTTGGTATGAGACAATAGATTGAGTTGTTGAAATACCTTTTTAGATCATGTCATGTTCACGCATAAGCATTCAGGTTCAGGGAACCTCTGCTCGAGATAAAGGTAGAGGATGTATACTTTCTGACTGGTTTTTCCATGAGAGGTGCCCCCTCTCTCTTCTCGGTGGGTGAAGGGGTGGAGAAACCATGAAAGATTACATAAATACCTATTGCAGACCTCAAGCCCAACCAACCAAGGATGGAAAGATCAAAATAAAAGATGTGACCCAATCACCTTTAAGAAGGATCATATTCATTACCGTAATATTGGTAGGTAACTCAACATTAAATGTAGCAAGCAGATCATACATGCAATATGGGTTGGAGTGTCTAGAGCCTGTTAGTGTCAGTCTTTCCAGCCTTCCTATAGTGATCAAATATGCTCTTACAAAGTGATTTTGAAGTTTCAAGGTCAAATTTTATCATTTCAGTGAGTCTTCAAGCAAAATTTGGTCACTAGGCATTAGGTCTAGGGTTTGCTCTCACTCTTTTCAAAGTTGCCCAAAGGCCCATCCATGTCATCATTCAGCTAAGTCTATCATCATTCATAGGGTTTTGATTATCATCTTAGTGTCTAATGAGTCATCTTACACCTTATCCATGCTTCAGTTGTGCTTTGGCAAGTTCACTTCCCTCTCCTAGGGTTTTGAAGCCAATTTCTCTTGGGCGGTCAAATCATTGGCAAAACTTGTTTCCTGATATTCATACACCTTCCCCTATCCTTAATGTACCTTATCAAGCACTTCCCAACACTCAGATCCCCCAAAATCCTCATTTTTGCACAAACCCTAGTTTCTTGCTACAACCTGGCA
>APFE030072429.1:57879-70142 GCA_000404065.3 Pinus taeda
TGCAGAGGTGAAAACCACCTCAGATGAAGGTGGGGATGTGTACTTGGCTTCTTCAAGTACACATGTAGACCATGAGGCTTGGGATCTGGTGGAGTTGCTGGATGGAAGGAAACCCATTGGCAGCAAATGGGTGTTCAAGAAGAAGACAAATGCAGAAGGGAAGGTGGAGAAATACAAAGCTCGATCCTCCCCTCGAACAAAGGACCATCGAGCCTCCCCTCAAAAGATTATCCATCCGTCCGCTCTCTACCAACTAGGATTCTCCGCTCCAATGCATTGGAAGCACACGCCTTACATGGAACACCACCTTCCTCGAGAGCTTGCTCTATCCCAGGTCAAATCCTCTTCACCGTGTTGGGACCAGGACACGTCCATGAAGAATCTGGAGCACACCGCCTGTCTAACCGAGCTCATCCACGGATCCCATCGTGATATTACCAGGGCCCACCACCTTCGTTCGGCATTTCAGGGCATGGCTCTGATACCAAATGTAGGTTTTAACCCTGTACAAAAATTACCTGCATGCGAATTCTAAAACAAAGAAAATAAAAAATGTGAGAGCATAACACATATGCACAAAGATTTTCCCATGGATCCCAAAACCGGGACTACCAGCTTGATTTTTCATTATGTTCCTTTCAATGTTACTATACATATTTATACATGCTGAAGCATCCAATACCATGGATCGAAAACCATCGCGTCCAAAACCATGGACCGAAAACCATAGGTAGGTTCGCCCAACCTAATATAGGGTCCAAAAAAACATTTTCCCGGGGCACTGCACCGGACTTCGTAAAGGGGGGCTACCCACCCCCCTCAAACCCCCCAGATAGGGGGGCTTCCGTCCCCCCTATTACCCCCCCGCTACGCAATCGACGCAACGAAGGGGCAGTTCCACCCCCCGGTTCACTACGTAGGTTAGTCGTGGAAAGAATATAACATAACCCAAAATAGTTAATCAACTAACTGTGGAATACTAGTAAGGACTTGGGTAATAACAGCGTTTGGCCCTTGAGTAGGGCTGCGCAAAGGCAACATTTTAGGCTACGAGGTATGGGAAAGTACGCATAACGACTTGCGTGCAGGGTTGAACCACGAACCACTTGAACTCATCAGACATCTCCAGGGTGTAGAAACCTAGTTCTAACACCCTCCCATACTACTTCTGGTGAGACCTCAGTCCGTGCTCTGCGGAATGTTTCCGAAACGACCACTAGTACCGAGATTTGTTTGGATAAATCACTTCTAAACCTAGATCAGGCCCCAATAAGCCAAAAAATGGTTCCGTTGCTGGGTTGGGATCTGCATAAGAGATGTATGATGTCGTGTCACCGAAATCTGACAAAGAAAGAAATTGAAGATTGGTTGGACGGAAAGATTCACGGGTTTGCGACGCAGGAAAACAGGAATCCGTGAGTATTGAAAGAAGAGTGGTTAGAGAACTACTTATATACGTAAATCCATGAAATTTTCTTTGCATCCTTCCCCTCTGACTTTTACGAGTGGATCGCGAAGCTAGCAGACAGTTAGGGAAGGTGTAGGCTCAACAAACCTATTGTGTGGACTCGAGAGTTGGTGCGCAGACTGGAAGCATCGAAAGATAAGATTGTGCACGCTGTGGACCATTGGCTTGATCGAATTATAGGAAGGTTTATCATTGAGTTCGTAGTAGATAATTCAGTCAGCGATAATGAGGCAGAATGACGCTTCCTCAAAGGACCACGAGGTAAGTACATTAAATCTTTGAACACTTGGATTAAGATGGTACTGTGTGAAAATCGGGTTAGGTGAATAAATTGATGGTTTAGGCTACATGAAGTGGGAGGATCTACAGAATCAAAGGTAGCGCAAAGATAGAAACTAACCCCTTGATTTCACCTCCATGAGAAAGCGAGGAAGAGCTCGTGAAATTTTCACTAATAAGTGCAATCAGTCTGATAAGACAATGAATTCCACGCATATCACCCCCACCTACACCACCACTAGTTTCACCCTCTTCACCCCCATATTCACCCACACCACCTCCTCCACCACCACAGTTCAATACGGTGAGCGCAATAAAGTTTCCAGTGTTCAAAGGAGTAGGGAACAGAGATCCAGATAAATTTTGGTTCATGGTAAAGGTTGTATGGGAAGCACAAGGAGTCACAGATGACAATATAAAGAAGGCAACACTGGTAAGCACGTTGTAGGATCACGCACTGACGTGGTACATTAAGCATTCCAATGAAAATCAAAACGCAGGTATCGCAGATATCCAAGCTACGCTAAACAAGGAATTTAGCAAGCAAAAATTAGAAACACAGTCGATTATTGGGTTTAAGGAAATCGCGATGCTTCCAAGCGAGACCCCCTAGGAGCTGGATCAAAGACTAAAGGGTATGATTCGTGAAGCCAACATGACTCTAACAGATGGGAAACATCGCACATGGTTTGTAGTGCCACTAACGCCGCATCTAAGGACCACCTGCAGTTGAAAAACTTGTGTCTTGAGATGTAGAGTTTGAAACAAGATAGGACAACTCGCCCAGAAGCACGCGAGGAGGTATGGTGCATCAAGTGCAAAGGCCAGGGACATGACAAGGACCATTGCCTAGTATTAGTGAACTACTTGGCGGGAGGAGGGCCAATGCCATTGAGACCACAGGCACAAGCAGGACCAAGCATAGCACATGCATTATGGTGCGTGATTTGTCAGATAGGAGGGAATATTGCTATAGATAACTACCACATATTACAGAAGTATACGCAAACGTCCCAATAGTTGTTCTGTAATTTCTACAGATTAGTAGGCCATGATGAGCGCACCTATAGAAGTTATGAACTAATGATGGATTAGACTCCTACCTAAAGAGTTCAGGTCGAAACACGAGCCCTTAATCAAAATGCAGGGATGGCTCGCACTGGATTTCAGGGGCGCGGATGAGGTCGAGGTGGAATGGGACCAGGAAGGGGTCGTGGACAGTTGATTTGTTACAATTATGGAGGGCCAAGGCATTATGCCCGCGATTGTACAAATCCAACAAGAGCATCATGTTTATATTGTACCCAGTTTGATCATGAGATGGAGGACTACCCCACATTGATAGCGAGGTTGCGTGATAAAGAAACACTCCAACCTCTCCCAACTCAGAATCTACAAAAGATGAGGTCTGAGCCACATGAAGAGGACCTGAATGTCAACATCGTGCTCCGAAGCGATATCATGATAGGATATGATAAGGGAAAGCAACCTGAAGAGAGTGCCTGGGTTCGCAAGGCTCCAACAAAGGAACCAGAGTTTGATTTGGAGCATGCAAAGGAGACATTCATGGAAGCTAAGAAGAGCTTCACGGAGGCCTGCACTTCAGGTAGTAAAGATAAACTAGAACCAGACATGGACCCATCAATGCTCACTACCTTTTTGGAGACATGCATGAAGCTGCTGCGTGACAACAAAGCGGTGAAGGGGCTAGAAGAACTCCCCGCTAGATGTGCTAGACCAGGAGAACCACATGTATTCTAGGGAATCACATAATGCAAACAAGAAGAGAGATGAGATTGACTGTGCAAATCGAGGAATATGAAATGGATCAAGTGATTTTGGATCTAGGATCAGACGCGAATGTCTTGCCAAAGTAGACATGGGAGCGCATGGGTAGGCCCACGTTGCAATGATCTCCTATTCAACTGTGAATGGCGAACCAACAAAATATCATACCCATGGGAAGATTGCAGGGAATCACTATAGATATCGAAGGTGCGAGAAGGCTTGCAGATTTCGAAGTGATAGATATTGTTGATGATAGCAATCCCTATCCCATGCTATTGGGAATAGATTGGGCCACTGACATGAATGGAGTGATAAATCTAAATAAGCGCAAGATGATTTTTGAGAAAAATTCGTTACACGTAGTGGTACCTTTAGACCCTGCGGAAGGATCACTCTACACAGAGCCAGTGCACAACAACAACAGTGACAATGATCTAGACTGTATCTACAAGATAAACATGCGGGAGCAAGATTGGATGAATCCAACAATGGATGGCAGGATTTCGTGGGAGTGCGAAAGATCCTGCACATTAGATTCGAACGAGGAAATAAAACGATGGCAAAACTGGTTACACGAGGTAACCATGCTCAATTGCAACATGATGATGAGGTCATTTCACTGCATGACAACAGAGGTAAGAGTTTTGCCTATTTATGATGGTCTGAGCAAGGTGGCTGATTTCCTGAACAAATTTGAAAGTGAAGTACTTGAACAGCAGTGTTTCGACACTCTAAAATTGGCACTACGCGCTACGCCTGCAAAATGGTGTGGTACGCACCAAAGAAGTTTTGAGGACTATAACGAATGTAGAAGGATGATGCTTAGGTGGTTTGGAAAGCCTCATATGCGGATGAAAGTTGGGTATGGCAGACGAAACAGCTTGCGCGCCCACCTCTCCAAATGGGTACAGGCATATGGTACGCAACCTGCACAAACGCACATCGTCCTCATGATAGGAAATAGTACCAAGAAGCAGGAGCGAGCAAGACAATGGCGTGAACAATGAAGTATGATAAGACCAAGCGCATCGCAGATTATATGCGAGGAATCCTTTGACAAAGTATGCGAAGTACTGAACTCGGTCCACCAGGTGAGATGCATTGACTGGGACTTGCGCGTACCAGCAGTTCTATGGGCTTATAGGACAATGTGAAAAACCCTGACCATGCGGGCACTTTCGACGCTGAAGTATGAAGCAAATGATGTAATCCCTATTGAGCATGCAAAGCCTAGTTTGCGCATGGCAGCACTTGTAAATACGATGGTTTACGAAGCCCAAAAAGAAGGAATCACACATCCACAAGAGACAGAACACATGAGACTTGAGGAACAAATCCAATAAGGAAACCTTAGACTCTGCGAACTTGAAAAAGAAAGGGTACGGTTAAGAGAGAAAAGTGCTTTGATGGATGCGTAGGTCAAGAAGCTGGAGAACGAGATAAAGGAAGAGTTTCTCACCAAAAACACTAGGATGGTATGACAAGGTGTGTATGATCATACTGACAAGTTTGAGAACTATCTCCATGAATTGGTTATTCTGATGCCTTGGCTTCCGCATATTTCCAAGTGTAGTGACCAGTGTAGCGCATTGCAAATGGTGAAGTGCGTGATGCCGACCACAATAATAGAAGGTGGGGATTCTTCGAGAATCGTGATGGAGGATAGGATGGATCCCCTCACGGATGGTGCGACCAGCTGACTAGCCAAGGGAAGGACAGTCTTAGCACTCCAAGTAGTTGGAAGGAAGAGCGGGACTATAAACTATCCTGCTTGGGAGCTGCACAATGTTGGAGATGCGCGAAGAAGTAGAGAGTCACAAGGTCCGCGATCGTGCATGAGGGACTACGTTTCCACGCAGATTGGCCAGAAAGTGACTGTTGAGGTCACTGTTCACGATAGGATGATCGACTTGAGGCGAAATGGAGTGGGCGACGAACATTTAAGACACGATTTATGGGAAAGATTTGGGAAAATCTGCCACCAAGAAAGCATTAAAGAACTGGAAGGAAACAGTAGCAGTTGAGGTACGGGCAGCGCAGGAAGCGACATAGAAAGTTTCCGAGCAAAAAAAGGCCACAAAAGTAGCAACACTAGCCCAGGAAGCAACCACAAAGGTGGGCGAGGGTGAAGCAACGCCCTCGCAGGGGTAGGAGGCAGAGGAAGCAGAAATTGCAGAAGGGAGCACGAACCCTGGGACCGCATCTACATAGTTGAAGCGCCCACACATGGCAGAGCGAGCAGGACCAAGGAAGAAGGTCAAGGCATCAAAATTGGCCATTGACCCAATCACTTTAACCGAGGGTGATCTACATGACATCGACGAGATGGTGCAAGATGTCATAAATGAGGCTCATGAGGATTTTATGCAGGAGCACCAAACTGTGTTGGGGGCCCTCAGAGCACAGTTGCAGGAGTTACAGGTGCGTCCCCTTCAAGTGGGTACCATTTGCACCCACCTCACAGTAGGATCCTCGGCATCAAAGAAGATGTTTCACGCATGGATAACAAACACAATAGTGTTGCAAGAAGGGGCCCTAGCGATAGCAAATGAGGCTGGTAGATTTTCGGTTAGCATGATGAAAGGCCTTGGCCTTAATCTGGCTGCCCTTCTGCGTGAGACACTATATCTGTTATAGGATGGGATAATGGCAAAGCTATGCGCTAGGTAGAGCCGTGTGAGAAAAAGATAAACATGGAACAACTTAGCTTACAACATGATGAATTAGTGTCGCAAAATCAATAGTTGTTGTAGGTGGTAGACAACGCTTGTTGAAGCATCCCGGAGCTAGCCATCCTAACAGATCTACCAGTGGAGGTACGAATCCACAGGTTAGCAACAAGAGTCTTCAAGGCCAGGGAAGAAATGACAAAGGTTTAGCTAGAGCTGAATCTTCAAATTTCCCAACTGCGGTTGAAGGCGCAACCGTCCACTCCCCCAGAAGTTAAAGAACAACGAACTAGCGCTATCACAGTGAGATTGGAGGAAATGGGAGGTACAGTGCGAGGTTGCACCAACATGTTGGAAGAAGCACTTGAGGTCCTCACAACTCTGCAGGAGGATCCCAACATCCAATTCTTGGAGACAGAAGTGAGAGAAATCCAACATCAATACGACAGTGTTCGAGGAACTACGCAGATAGTAGTCCTCATCCGGAGGCTTGCGAGGATGCAGCAAGCTAAAGCACTGAACGAGCAAGTGGACACGACATGACACAACGAGGCAGTTCTCAAAGCGTGAGTCCAGCCTTGGATTGACGAGGCCTTCGATATCATGGCAACCATTGAAGGAAATATAACACACATATAGGGGGTGCACGCATAGATGTAGAGAAGCACCCCAGAAACAGAGGTCTCAGAACAACAGATGCAACAGATTCAGTAAGCAACAACTCACTGCACTGTGGAACTCAGCACAATTCGAGAACAGTTGGAGGGACTATGTGCCAAGATCACCGTGCCAACCGAGTGACTCGAGGGTGAGTCATGATGTTTGTGTTGGGGGTCTATTGGGCATGGAATCCCCCCAAAGCATGTATTGGGGCTCAAAGCCCAAGTTTTGACCTAATCTTGTTGAAAAGACTCCAAGAATTGCGGGCGCAGAGCGCGAAATGTATGATAGAGTCACAATGTTGTCTGCCCTAGTCTTCTAATGTAATGTCGGCCTACCCATGGTCTGTGGACCATGGGATTGTATACATAGAGCGAGGCTCTAAGATAGTTAATAGAGGATAACGAATAAGAAGAGAGAAGAAAGGGTCTAAGTATCTAAGTGTGTTTTTGGTTCATAGGGTAGGAGAAGGCTCTGTAGCTGAGTGCGCAGGGCTGAGTTGAGTCTGTAACCAAGGAAGAAAATAATAAAGAGAAGTTTCATCATAATTCTATGCATCTGTTCTTAGGTTAATGCATGTTTGTTATAAATTGAAAATATACTATTTATTTACTGCGCACACCTGTATGAATTATTTATATTGCTAAGGATAATTTAACACATACAAGTAGGCTAAGTTAATAAACTAACAGCGAAATACTAGTAAGGACTTGGGTAATAACAGTGTTCGGCCCCCAAGTAGGGCTACGCAAAGGCAACATTTCAGGCTGCGAGGTACGGGAAAGTACGTGTAGCGACGTGCACACAGGGTCGAACCGCGGACCACTTGAACTCATCAGACATCTCCAGGGTACGGAAACTTGGTTGTAGCACCCTCCCATACTACTTTGGGTGAGACCTCAGTCTGCACTCTACGGACTGTTGCTGAAAGGGCCAGTAGTACCGGGATTTGTTTGACTAAATCACTTATGAACCTAGTTCAGGCCCCAATAATCCAACACCTTAAGAGTCGACAAAGTCGATGGATACTAAGACAAGTCTTCAACTACATTATAATTTTGAGCGGCTCTTGCAGGAGGGTTGAAAGAAAACTTATGAATAACGCCCTTCAGAGGTTAATAGTCAATTCGGTAGGAATCGATGATAAAGTAGGATCTGACGAGGATGGTGCCAAACTGGTAGGTTGATCAGTAGCCTGACCATTCATTGGATTCACATTACCATAATCCTTGTTTCGAGTAGCTACCAAAACATCAAATCTCGACTTTGATGAGGAAAGCATCAAAACAGTGTCAGAGGAAGATGGGTCTCATGCAACCATATGAGTCTCTTGATTAGGAAACGATTCAGTCAACACTACGGGAGAAGTGGAGGACTGAAGAAATTGATTCACTTCGGCATGGCGAGGACAATCATGTGTAAAGTGTTCCTCGTTACAAATCAAGAAAGGATATCAAGGATTCTGTTTCTCATCAGAAGATTGATTTGTTTGTTTATCCTGTAGAGAGGGACCTTTCTTTTTCTTACCTTTTCGTTTCTTCTTGCTTCTAGGTTGCTGTCGACACTTCCCTTTATCAGACGAAACAACATTTATCTCGGAAGTAGAAGCTATATGAGGATGGGATTGAGGGTTTTCAGAAAATGTAGGTGGAGTAATACCAGATGGTTTACTCACCATCTGCGAGCTGGTAGAACCAATAATGCCATCAGCAACATGATATTATCTACCTGGCGGATGAGGAAAAGTATTTGAATGTCTCGAAGTGTTTGGTATCTTTCCATAGAGCGTGCCAGATTGGGTATAAACCAGATACAAATATTGTGCACGAGAAATTACTTGCTCTTCAGTCATGACTCCACCTTGTTACCGGGAATAGTGTCCACTTGGATGCTGTTATTCCCACTAAGATGGGTGGCTATCTTAGAAACAAACAATTAAAGTCTACTATTGTTTTCTTTTATGAAAATAGACAAGAGGAGAACCATGAAGGCCAACCTGAGTCTTGCGATTGATTTCCTCTCCTTCTTGATAGAGCTTTGCCGCTTCTTCTTCGTCTGCCCAGCTTCAAAAAGAACCCGTGGAATCACAACAACATACTACTATTGAAGAAACAAAGATCTATATTCATATATAACACAGGATCAAATGTATGTTAACCATATAAATGCATTTATAAACAAGTACACAAGAATATGGAAGAAAACAAGAATAGCTTTATTAAGATGAAAAGTAGCAAGAGGATTACAACCATATGTTCTGACCCAGCATCATCGTCCAGCTAGGAAGCCCTTCTTCACCTCAAGCAAAGCTTAGATCACCCAACACTATGAACGTACACCAGAAAACCAACAACACTTCTCTATAAGATACAAAATTCCAGCCTCTGGATCTCTGTGATGAGGGATCCATATATAGATGATTACAGAAAGGTGAGTCATCTTATGGGATCTTGATTAGTGTCCTCTCTCTGATAGTTCCTTCTTCCACTTGGAGAATGATGATCGCTTACTCATCCCTGGTCGAAAACAGAGAGGCAAGTGTCAGAGGGGAAGCTTCTGGAAGATTCCATGATCTTCCACCTCCCATTTTTGTCCCTGCCATTTGTCCATTCCCGACCATCGCATCCTACAAAGGAGCAAATCAGTATGCATCACACCTTGTACACTGGGAAGGTGATATTTTGACAACATTTTTTCATGATCTAGCTGAGGCGGGCATTCCCATGCTCAGCTTTATAAATTCATTTTCATGTACATAGGACAGACAATCGTCTGTGTGACAGACTGATGATATGGACACATCATCCTTTGATTTGGATGATCATTTGTTCGGCAATGATGTACACTTGATGTTTTTATATTCCTGAATATATCGCAGCCCAGATGGATGAAAATAGATCTAGGGTCTTCAAAACTCGTTCAATCTTCACTCGGAGTACAAGTCGATCCATGTGAAAATGTTCTGGAGTCGAACATGGAAAGACATCGCCTGATTACCAGCCAATGATGTAAGTTGTTAACAGGTGGGAGAGGAATCACCAATAATGACAATGACCCTCAAGGTACTAAAGTACAATTCACGTGGTGTGAAAAAGGACTTGGCGTTGAACACCACGTAAAATCTCTCAATCAAAGGCCATTGATGTAAACCTATCGCCGAAAGTGAGAAACTTGCCAATGAGGCATGCAAGCTTCAAAGTACTGAAAGGGTTGTTCCTAAGTCAACTTCTTGGATAATGAGCTGATGTTGACAAGAAGCTACCCATCGCAGGAGGGCCTTAATGAATCCCACATCAACGACACATAAAGAAGCAAATGATTTTGGAGGTGAAAACAAACTGATGATACAGGGTTCAGGGTGGCGGTCATGAAGGAATGAAGCATGAATTTATTGCAGTGGGTAAGACACAGGTGAATTGTCTGGATGACTTCTCTTGAACATATCGGCGACACTGACGATGGATTGCTAGCATTAACCCCAAAGATGGATGGTGTGACGGACCCATGGTGATGACTAGTGAATGGAACAACCTAACTCGGCATGGATGCGGAAGGAAAGTGTCATGTTCAAGAGCAACTTGCTACCAATAAAGATTCTTCAAGTTTTCTTCCCAATTTTCCCCAGTCATTGCTGACTAGTACCTCTTTATTTTTTTCAAGCTTGAGGAGGATAACATATGCTTGTTCTATAATCCGCCCTTCGGTCGAACCTATCGCTAAATTTTAGCGAGCCTAGCGACAGTGAAACTCGTTCTCGTCCATTTGGACGAGTTTGTCGCTATTAGGTTTTAATGAGTTTAACGACAAAGATAACTCGGTCCCTTTAAATTTTAGAGAGTCTGAAAGAAACGGAAAGGAGACTCCAACGATTCTTTTTCGTCATATAATCCCTTAAGTCCAAAAAAGGGTAAAATAATACAAAAGGGATGAATTTTCGATAGTTTTAACGAGCCGAACAAGACAAGCACTCGATCTTTTTGTGTAATAATCTCTCAGGTCCAAAAAGATTAAAATCTCGAGGATGGATAGCACTTCCGATGACTTTAACGAGTCGGAGAGGCCAATCGCTCGGCAATCTTTTCATATTTTATGAGTCAGTTGAAAAGAGCTTAAAGGAGACTCGTTTTTTAGGAACGAGTGATGGTTTCGGGTAGCAGCTGATTCCAGGTAAGGTTTGGAATTCTCTAATCACGGCAGTGTCACAAGGATGGCTAATATAATCACTCTTCGCAGATGTTCCTCGAATGGGTAAACAATCATATGGGGGTGAATGATCGGCTAAAACAGAGTGGAGGTGATGATGAGAACACGACCAAGGCTCAAAAGCTGGCGATAAGGCATTCACAATGGTTATTTAGCGGTTCATTTTTTAATGACCTTAAATGCTGGTGGAAACATTTGCTCATGACTTATGTTTATTTTTTAATGAGATTGAACTATGCGCTAAAACTGCTCGTGGGGGGTTTATTTTTTAACGAGCTTGAACCCTGCAGTAACACTGCTCGCCAGTCGTATGATAAGGATGTCTCATTCAAGATGCCATTTTTTATGGGGTTCGCACCTTTTGTAAGCTTTGCCCCGGAGCCTCTTGCATGCAAGCTAGGAACGACCAACTCCGCCCCTCTACTTAACTACTAAGATCACTACCAAGGTTAGGTAGGAAAATTTTACCTTTACTTTGCTAATGCCCAGGTGGCCCCTACAAAGATGAATGGTTTCGGCCACTCACCCGAACTAGGCGGTTGAAGTCAGCGGAATCATAGAGCTAACGTTAGTTGGTCATTTCTCGCTTGCTTACAAGAGGTTTGTATGCCCCCAGGTATAGCGAAAAATTTCCAGGTTACCATGAAATTTTCATCTGCGTAGCAGACAAAAAGCTTCCTTGGTGATGTCTACCGAAACAGACAAAGGTGAGTGGTGCAAACGCATTCCACTCGCATAAATTTAACGAAGGTATCTTATTCTAGCCTAATCCCATTTTCCTGTAAGGACGGGTTCGTCAGACTAGTCATATATCCTCCGCGGAAACCTACTCTATACTCAAGGTTTTCCTGCCGAAACAGACCAGGGCGCATGCCCCCTGGGTTTTAGTCACATCCTCCTGAATCACTTGCGCTCATCAGGTGGACGGACTAGAGATCGATGAGACATTCCTTGCGTGAAAAGACCATTTAGGGATGGCATTTTAATATTTGCGATGTGTGAACCAGGGAATGACATTTGGTCTACGAGCTTGACCATTCTGCCTTCGTGCGGAAAACACATTACTCTAAAGAGTCAGGAGATGACGGCTCCCATGCAATAAATATAGTCGCGTCCAAGGAATAGATTATAATCCAAGGGTCCTTGAACTACCATCACATTCATGTTAACGGTTTTCCTTCTCAAAGTAATGGGCA
>APFE030072456.1:0-12072 GCA_000404065.3 Pinus taeda
CTCCTTTAGCCCAATGCCTGTATTTATAGTATTCTAGAGGAAATTATTCAGTTCCAACATCAATGGGATACTCCCTCTTTTGGATGGGGTAGCTCCTCTCTTGATGGGATAAGCTCCTCTATCATAGGGGTGCATGAACCATCTGGAGGCGCTCAATACACGTCAAGAACTCTTCTAGAAGGCTCTAAAAGTGACCACAAATAACTTTTTAAAGATGAAACTTGCGCCTTTTGACCTTTACAGGGGTACGCACCCTAGCTTTAGTATACAGAGCGTATTACTACGCAGGTCTAATGTATTTGGAGTGCGTACCAAGGTAGAGAGAACCTGCGTACCCAGAGATAAACATGTTTTCAAGTGACTTTTCTCTCTCTTTGAAGTTTTGACATGAAGAGCAGAGGTATGGGGCTTGACAAAGAGGACAATATGGCTATTGATGAGGCCACATAACTGCAGATAGTCAAGGTGACAAAATTCAGTGTAACACACCCAATGTGATGGACCAGGCCACCTAATTGATCAATGTCTCGAGTTGAGAAAAATCATAGATATTTTCCTCTCATTGGTCCACCTTCCTTGGCCCATTCACTCGAACCAGTCTAGATGCAAGCACAAACATTTTCTTATTTATTTCCATGTTCACCTTATGTGGAACTTCTAATACCTCCTGTAATTTCAAGCAACAAGAGCAGCCTTGTGAAAAATTGATATCAAGACCACGAATCCTCCACCTAATGTTGATTATGAGACCAATAGGTAGCATGCACCTTTAACATGTTCCCAACATCATGACACCCATCACTTGTCATCGTCATGAACAAACAATTTATTACATTGGCACTGAACATGTAGTTCACCCATTCAACATTTAAAGTGACACTTTTCATATTCCAAAGACATGTCCAATCTTAGAAATATTTGAACAACTTAGCATTCATCGATGTTTGCTTCATATAGTTCCTAAGAAACTTCTTCCCACAAAGGAATATTCCTTGGCTTCTAGCATGCTGACATTCTCCTTGGAGCCTTCTCCTACTCATAATCAAGCTACCATCAGGGAAATTCTCCCACCACCCAATGCTGACGACACCCAACATCATATATGATTCATTTTCTCATTCGTAGGACCCCTGATTAATGTTGTCTTCTCATCATTTATTGGTGTCAAGACTACTTCATCCATCGTGAAGGTTGCACCACCCCCAACTATGAAAACCAATGCAGTCTACACATTGTCAACATCGTTGGGTTCTATCACAACAATTACTAAAAGATTCTTTTGTTTGTCAACTAGCACCACAATGTCCCAATCCCATCCTCATGACCTCCCTCAACCCTTACCACCTTTAAAAAATATTTTTCATTTAGATGAAGATATTCTAGAGGCTATAACTACACCAGAATGTCCTTGGGATACCATGCATCACCGCTCTTTGTTTTTACTTGAGAAAGAATCCTTATCTGTTGATGCAACAAGCCATACTATTTTCTTAGTAGAGACAAATGAATTTCTACCACCAGGATAAATATATTGGTTCAAAAATTCCATCCTTGTACCATGTGCATTTGAGGAAGGGAACATGTCAAGTATCTCACCTACATTTAAGGTAGATATTTCCACCAAGCTTGGCATAATCAAAGAAATCTCACTGGGGAAAACTTGCTCTCCAAAAGAAGTGGCTTCGTGCAAAACCCTATTTCAAGAATATAAGGACATTTTTGTGTGGTCTTATTCATAAATGCTAGGAATTAGTCCTATGATCGTGGAGAACCACATTGACACATGGCCTGTTGCTTACCTAGAAGGAAAAATCAACCTGAACTCCACCCTTCTAAAGAAAGCGATTAAAAAAGAAATCAACAAACTTCATAAGATTGGTTTCATCTACCCTATTGTTTACACATGTTAGGTTTCTAACCTTGTACCCGTCATGAAGAAATAGGTCACCATTCAATTTTGTACTAACTTTCGAGATCTGAACAAGGCATTTACCAAAGACAATTATCCTACACCTTTCATCAATAAAGTTATTCATACTTGTGTCAGACATGAAGCCTTGTCCTTTATGGATGGCTTCTCAAGGTATAACCAAATTCAGATATGACATACTGACTAGTACAAGACATCCTTCACTACCCCATGGGGCACGTTCACCTATTATGTCATGCCTTTTTTCCTTAAAAATGTTGGTGCCACCTTTCAACTGACCATGAACTAAATCTTCCATGAATTAGCTCATCTCATCCTAGCCTATTTGGATGACCTCACAATACAATCCAAGAAGCAATCAAACCATCTGGAATATCTCTGCCTGATTTTTCAAAGGTGTCGACAATATAACCTACACTTGAACCCTCTCAAGTGTGTCTTTTGCGTTAGCACATGGCAACTACTGGGATTTGTTGTTTCCCAGTAAGGCATTCGAGGATTTTTTGTTTTCCAATAAGGAATTGAGGTCAACTCTCTGAAGCTATAAGCCATCCTATAGAAATTCCTTGTAACTTCACAAGTTGCTTGATTAGAATCCATGTACTTTTATTTTTCCCAACTGAGTGAAACTGACCTCTGCTTCTTGTTGTACCAAGAAACTGTTTTTGATCCAATACTAAAGATTCACCTTGATGTTCTCTTTCTTTCAGATGGACTCCCTTTCCAGTCTGCATCTATGAAGCCTTGAAGGTTCACTCCCTCTATCTGTTTATACCAAAGACCAAACTAAGTGGTACCTCTGAGGTATCTCAACACATGTTTAACTTCCTTATAAGATATTTTTGTTGGCTTAACCATGGCTTGACTAAGCTGGTTAACTACAAAACATATGTTCGGTCATGTGTTCAAAAAATACATAAGTGAACACACAAGCTACTTGTAAATGGTAGCCTCCACTACTTCCCCTAAAGTAGCATCTTCCTTCCTCTAATTCCCTGCTAGAGGAGTCTCCATGGGTTTGTTTCTCTCCATGTGGAACTTCTTCAGTATCTTTTTGACATACTTTCCGTTAGATACAAATAGTTCCTCATATCCTTGCCATGCTTCCATACCTAGGAAATAATGCATGAGCCCCAGGTCCTTCATCTCGAATTCTCTTGCAAGATCATCTTTGCAAGATTTTACCAACTTCTCATTACATTTTAGAATTAAATCATCGACATATAATAATATAATCAACAATTTACTTTCTACCACAATATGGTAAAGTTTTGAATCTGCTTCACCTTTTAGTGAAGCCCAACCTGGTGAAATAGTTGTCGATCTTGGTGTAACAAGCACGGGGTGCTTGTTTCAATCCATACAATGCTCACTTGAGTCTGCACACATGCGAATCTTTGTTGAAGGTCTTAAATCCTTCTTACTTCTCAATGTACACCTCTTCCTCAATCACATCATTGAGGAATGTTGTCTTCACATCCATATTATGTATCTTCCATCCCATATACATTGAAAGTTCTAGAATAGATTTGATTAAAGAGTACCCTACTATTGGAGCAAAGGTATCCTTCTAATCAATTCCTTCCACCTAAGATAACCCTTTGGCCATAAATTTGGCCTTATGTTTCTCTGCACTCCCATCCACTGCTTGATTTATCTTGTAAAGCCATCTAGAACTCACCACTGACTTGTCTACTGGTCTTGGGACCACTGCCCAAACATTTTTTTTTTCTGATAACTGATTCATACTCCTCAACTATGGAATGAACCCATACTAGTTTCTACACTTCTTTTTCAAATGAGGATGGCTCAATTTCTACACTCTCGCTCATCAGAGCCATGTAGCCAGTGTACCGATCTGGTGACCTCCTCTGTTTTTGTTGTGATGTGGGTGCTCCCACATTCTCTTCAACATCATGCATTAATTTGTCAGCCCCTCTAGTGTGCTTCTTTCCATCTCTGGAAGTCTCTGCATGATTGGATGATTCCACTATCTCCTCCTCTACATGTGGCTACTCCACATCATCATGAGGTTCTTCCTTGGGGATAAAATCTTCTCTTCTCCATGCAACTCAAGATCCCTCTCAAGGGAAAATCTCATGGCCTTTTCTTCATCAAACTTCACATCTCTACGAACCATTATCATCTTGTGAGATGGAAGGTACACATAATAGTTGTGAGGTATATAAGTGTACCCCACAAATATGCCCAACTCAGCTGTTGGTTCTAGATTTTTCCTTACATCCTTGGTAACATGACAGTAAACTGATGAACCAAATATCCTAAAGTCTACCACATCTAGTTTCTTACCGGAAAATTCCTCTTTTGGTGTATTCATCCTGAGAATCTGATGAGGACTCCTATTCTGCACATATATAGTTGTGTTGCATGCTTCATCCCACAAGTATAATGGTAGGCCCTAATCATGTAACATCGCTTATGCAGCTCCCACAATACTTATGTTCTTCCTTTCAACTACCCCATTCTTCTGTGGGTAATGGGGTGCTATTATTCCTTGTCGAATACCTTATAATGCACAAAAGTACTTGAATTCATTCGACACATTTTCTACACCATTATCGCTCCTAAGAGCTTTAACTTTCTTGCCAATGTATTTCTCAACAAGTGCTTTAAATTAAAAAAAAATAGTGAACATATGATCTTTCTTCTGCATGAAGAAAATACAACACTTACGAGAAAAACCATCTACAAATATTACATAATACATGTGCTTAGCTGTGGAGGTCGTCGAGAATGACACACACATCTGAGTGACCTATTTCAAGGATTGCTTGTGCTCGATTGTCTTTATCATGAAATGTAGATTTGGTGTAATTCCCCAATGTACACCCTTTGCATGTGTCTTTCTACTCTAGTGTACCCTTGTGAAGTCTTGTAGAAACTTGTTGCATAATATTCAAAGTTTTGTGGTGAAAGTGACCCAATATTCTATGCCAAAACTCACTTATGTCTCGGCTCTGCACCTTCTCTACTTTTTTGCTCAAAGCAACACAACCTTCTACATCCAATTTGTAGAGGTTATTCACTTGAACAACCCCGATATACTTCACTTTTCCTAAGGCTATGTGGCAAAGGAAATCCTTTCCTTTGCTATATTTCACATCGTAGCATGTTTCCCCAACATGGAAACTAAAACCAAATTCTTCTTCAAACCCAGAACATACATGACATATTTTAATGTGAGAGGATAACCAGACTCCCTTCTAAAGGTAATAGTACTGATTTCGGTTGTGCTATACCTCCCATCATCTCCCATTTCGATGTGCATCTGGAGGTCCTTCTCCTCCAAATCATTGAAGAATTATTTGTTTTTAGTCATATGGAATAAAGCTCCACTATCTAGATATCACACACTACCCATCATAGATGTCCCATGCATGCGATGAGGGTGAAATCTAGCTCGAATTGTGAAGCAAGATATTCACCTGCTGCTCCTTCTGAGGGCTTCTTGTCAGCCTTCTTGTGCAGACACTTCGTGGCATAATGTCCCATCTCGTGACAATGAAAACATTTAATCTCCACCATGTCCTTCTTTTTTCCACCATGAATGGAATGTGATTTGGCATGGGATGACTTCCCTTTCCCTTTATTTCCCTTTCCATCTAAGGTACAATTCTCCTCATCATCATTCTTGGATGAGGATCCATCTCTGGTGTTCCACTAAATCTCTTCTTGCACCAAGTCGGAGCATAAACACTCCCACTCTGGTAGCTTCTCCCTCCCATTTACTGAGTCATGTTAGTTTTTCTAGCTCTTGGGAATGCCTAGAAGTGCTAGGCTGACTAGATCGTCTTCAGAAACCATAACACCGACACTTCCAAGCTCATCCTGATATTGGGTGAACTTGGTCAAGTACTTTGGTATTGTGCCGCCCTTCTCCATCTTCATTTTCTTGAGCTTGTCCTTCAATGCCAGATTTCTATGGTCATTTTTGTCTTGAAACAGGTATGTCAAGGCCTTCTACATTGCATATGGAGTATCCTTACCATGGAGGTTTGAGACAATATGATCTTGAACTCCTTCTAGGATAATCCTTCTCGCCTTTGCAACACATTTTCTCCATTCTACCAGATCTTGATCATCAGCTGTTGGAGGCTTAGGAATATATTTGAATTCCTTAAGTAATTTTTCTTCCAACACTGCCTCCATCTTGTCCTTCCAATAAATATAGTTCGAACTACCCTCAAGGGCATATTCAAGTCTCAATCCGTAGAATGACATCCTTCTAGCTCTGAACTATGATACTGCAAATTAGATTTCACCTGTAAAAGACAATCTCATATTCTCCTCTTCTAAAGTGATTTATGCTATGATACCATGTAGAAATTCCTTGTATATTCAAACTTCTAATTCTAATATGCTAAAACAATAGACTTGAATCTACTTTACTCATCAATGGAAACAATTAAACAATCATGAAATAATGAAGCATACAAGAGAAAGAATTCAATCAAGACATAACACAATGATTTCCTATTGAAATCCACATCTAAAAACCCCTACTATCTGTATATATTGCATTATTAAGAAAACATGAGAAGATTACAATGCTTTCCTCAAGCCCGAGCAACCTCTGTACTATCTCTATATGTCTCATAGCCTCCTAGACAAGACCAGGACAATACTTAACCAATTTTCTACTTTCCCAAGTCCCTATTTCCTCGTGTTGTTTCCTTGGGAATTAGCCCCCTATTAATTAGGGAAATTCATCAATATAAATTATGCAATCCTCATAGTCCTTCCTCTAACTGCATGCACCACCTATACAATTTGGATGATTATACAAATAATAGTACATTGTCCCTGAAATGTAATCTCAACTTGGTCTTTCTTAGATTTGACATGCATGAGTTATTTATGAGTGAATATTCATTTTACTCGTTGATCATTGCAGGCAACACCACACTACTAGACCTCCCACTAGTTTCTATAAAAGTTGGAACTAGTTTAACTTACTTTAACTCGTTTAAACTAAATCAATTAATTACAACTCAAAATAAACTCAACCATGGCTCCTATAATGTAGGAGACACTCTACATGACTCAAGTTATACCCTCAACTCAAATTAACTGAGCCAACTAAGTCAAATTAACTTAGTTAACTAATACAAGTTGTCATGTGATGTGGAATTACATTCCCAATTTAATTCAAATAAATAATTAAATTAGGATTTTCTTGTTGCATTTTTAACACCTCCGAGAAATCCCACCTCTAAAAATTTGAAAGCAATTACAAAGCCTGCAAATGCCAAAATCTTACGCTGATTTGTCCTCGATTATGCAACTTGTTCACATGATTTCTAGTGCCTTCTTCATTGGGACATCCCTTTCTAGTGGGATGTAGAAGCTCTGAAATCATTTGAGGCCTTGACATATACATTATTGCGAGAACCATTGATTACCCCCTTGATCGTACCAAGGACTATACCATCTATCTATCATCATCATAAGTAGCCATCGTCAGGGTATTAGTCCAAGATGGAAACAATAATAGAGAGAATGTCATCTATTACATAAGAAAGAATGTCACAGGCCTACTTTAAAGTATGAGCCAATAGAAAAAGAAATCACCTTATCCCTTATACACCCATTACAAAAACTTCGACATTACATTATCTTGCGAATTACCACCGTAATTGCAAGAATTAGCCCCAAGAGATAATTTCTTACTCATCGTACGATGAACCATAAGTATGCTCGATGGATAGTTATTTTGCAAGAGTTCAACTTACAATTTCCTTCCCCTAAAAGGAAAGCTCTTATTCTCGCAGAGTTCATCGTTGATCTCCCCTTAGAATCCCAAGGGTCTCTTGTTAATAATTCTTTCCAAAATGAACACTTGTTCATCATATCCATTGATTACCTCTTGTATGGAGACATCTTCCTCTTCCTTTGAACTCAGAATTTCCACCTAAACTACTCTCGTGACGATCGATGGTGCATTCGCCACCACACCCTTCATTATCTCCTCATAGGAGATGTTTTATATTGTCATGGAGTGGACACCATATTATGCCACTACATTGAAATTGATGAATTCGAACAGGTATTAAATGAATGCCATAGCAGAGCCTATGTTTGCCACCTATCAGGAATGGCCATGGCCCAAAATTTCCTTTGCGCTGGTTATTTTTGGCCCACTCTCTTCCATGACTGCATTGGTGTGCTCAAGCGGTGTGAGCAATGCCAAGTTTATACCCATA
The DNA here is from genome assembly GCA_000404065.3 of Pinus taeda. Classification (NCBI taxonomy): domain Eukaryota; kingdom Viridiplantae; phylum Streptophyta; class Pinopsida; order Pinales; family Pinaceae; genus Pinus; species Pinus taeda. Next base: position 8,155 of record APFE030072456.1, read on the forward strand.
AATATCGAACACGCCTATGTTTGCCACCTATCAGGAATGGCCATGGCCCAAAATTTCCTTTGCGCTGGTTATTTTTGGCCCACTCTCTTCCATGACTGCATTGGTGTCCTCAAGCGGTGTGAGCAATGCCAAGTTTATACCCATAAATATCGAACACTACCATCTCCTTTACATCCGGTAATTGCCATAGGCCCCTTATGTAAGTGGGGCATAGACTTCATAACTTGAAACCCACAGCCTTACGACACGAATAAGTATATTGTTGTCACAATTGACTACTTTATCAAGTCTCTAGAAGACATGCCCTATACAGTCATGTGCTTTGCGTTATTATCACTCCCTTACCCATGAGGTCTTCATCCCGAAGACCTCGCGGTTGTTTCCCTCATAGTGATGCACATCGCACAACTATGTTTTCCTTACATACGTGCCTTCATGCAACTATCCTATAGTCATTTATGTGCTTTTATCTATTTTTTCCTTAAAAGGTTGATAAATTCCATCCTGTACTACTCAACTGACATAGGAAGGGTCGTCACCTCTACTATGGAGTCGATGTCAGCAAGTACAAATGAGGTGGAAATGTGGGCCCTCCACCCTTATATATTGAGCTCTATGTCATTCTTCCAAAGGTTCATTCAAGATCTCACAACCTCCTTCACAAAACCATAAGCAGTGTTGGGATTAGTACATCATCACCTAAGTCATGGTACCCTCCATTTTATTTCTCCAACATACTCATTTTTGGGCTTGTGTTACATTTCACAATGCTCATCAAGTGTTCTCTTTCTTGTGTTTTGGTTCATCTTGTTCAAAAAATTTAAGTTTGCATATTCTTTCATCAAGATATTTTCACTTGGGGTATTAGTTTTGGAGTTTCAGGTTTCTTGCAATTTATTAATAAGACTAGACCCCGATTTCAATTGAAAGAAAATGTATGATTTTTCACCTAACATGAAGGATTCCTCCAAATATTTTCATATCCTGACATTATTTCTCTAAAATAAACCATAAGGTCCACCACCTCAACCACGTTTACCATCACCTTCTACTTGCACATGGTAAATGTCCAAGACGGTCAACAACACCCCTCTTACATGGATTACCATATCATTTAATTTCCCTCACATTATTGGTATCCATTACCACCCCACCCAGGCTCGGAACCACTTCATAGGCATGTCTAGAAGATTAGCCTCATACTTTTCTTTTTCATTTATTACTTACCAAACCCACTCTCAAGTCACCATTCTTACTCATTATCAAATTGAATCGAATGCACTCCCGCATTCTACATTTGGCCTACCACTCCTCCATATGATAATAGACCATCTATGTCACTCCATCTACTTCATAAACCTCACACTAAGACCAACAAATGTGGCCCCTTCCCTCAGCAAAAACCCTCTTGCACCATCACATAGGTTACCATTTTCTTAGGGAACACATCTGTGTGTTTGTACATCCCATACCACTTTTACATTATTTTGGCAATTGTACAAAGGTTTTTTAAGGAAAATGATTCTCACCCATATTTTTGTGTAAGTTAGCGGGCAAAAATCCTTAGTCACCCTTGGTTGGAGCTTTCTTTTGTCACCCACATTATTCATCATTTACTGATAATTTACTAGGATAGTCAAAACAAACTCACACCCCCTTAGACATCCTATCGACTCTAGGGGCATTTTACCTTAGAAAAAAAATTGATTGTCGCCACTGGCATTATAGCTCCAACCTTGGGAAGTTTCTTGTATCCATTCATATTGTCAGGCTTCGTTATCATGCCTTTATGACCCATCATATTACAACCATCTACTCTACCTTCACAAAGATTCCCCGAACTTGTTTTTTAGGCAGTGAAGCAGTACCTTGGTTGCTCTCTCCTTTAACAGAAAACCTAGGGTGCCACAGTGGGAATCACTTTTTCTCATGAATGTCATCAGTCTCCATACATTTGTCACTAGCACAATTTTTTCATGTCAAGGTAGTATTGTACTTTGTCACCATTTTAGTTCTCTCGGTTAGTCGAATACCTATACATCCCATAGAACCTCATTCAACAATGCTTACATTTGATGCATGTGAGCACCAAATTCAGTCTATTTATTATGCAACTAACTCATAAAATAGTAGAAAATATAGATCAACGACTTAAAAATTATCCTCTTTGAGGGGGAAACCTCCTTTACATTACATAAATGAACAATTCCTGGATGATACAAATGATAATACCTCCTTGGTATATATAGGAGTCTAAGGGGTCACAATATAATCAGAGCCTACATAATAATAATAATGTAAGGGCACACCAATAACAATAGTTGGCTTCTATGGGGCACAAAAATAACAATAGGGGGCTACACCAACAACACAAATAAGGGGAATACACTAGTATTATAGGGACGTAACATGCCCCTCTCTTTCAAAAAAGTGTTGTCCTCAATGCTTGGGTAGTTCTAAATGCTTCTATATAAAATTTTCATCCTCCCATGTGGAATCTTTAGCGGGTAAGCTTCCACTTAATGAGATACTTTGAAATTAATCGATTTTGTAGTTGTTAGGTTCTTGTCTCTGTGACTTCTTCAGGCTCAAATATGACTTTTCCTTCTTCATTATGGAAACATTGTTTGAACTAGGAGATTGTCATCGATAACCTTCTTTAAGCATAAAACATGGAAAACTAGGTGTACTCGGGGAGATGCAGGAAACTCCAATTTGTATGCCATAGTAACAATCTTTAACAACACCTGGCAAGGAACATAGTACTTGGGTGATAATTTATTATCCTTCTTATCTTACTTGAGGGACATTTTTTTTATGGTTATAGCAGTAAAAATACTCAGTCACCTACATCAAAACTTCTTTCACTGCGATGTTGATCTGCCTGTTGTTTCATTCGATTTTGTGCCAAAGCGAGGTTATTCTTTCTGAGTTGGAGAACTTGTTGTTGATTCTTGATGTGATCTTCCACTACTTGAAGCTATGTTAGGGTCCTATAATTTATAGGATCAATTGATGATTATATGTTGATTTTCTCATATGAGATGTTATAAATAACGATTTCATTCTGCAAATTATTTTTAAAAGTTCAAAAGAAAAAGAAAAAAGTAATATATATAATATATATATTAATTATGATATATATATTTATATTATACCACACACACATGTAGAAGAAAGAGGAAAAACAAAAATAAAAGAAAAAAGAAAAAAAAACATTGATAAAAAATTGATATTATGTCCAAAAAAAATGAGCCCCTACATCGAGGTAGTTAAAATGCTGCTTTATATTACAAAACTGTTAATTTTATAAGGTTTTAAACCTTAGTTATTATGCTTTATTTGATGTAATATAATATGATAAATGGTATTTTTCCGTTTTGCAAATAAAGGTTGCACTAAAGATAATGGTCGTGATCAATCTCGCCCAAATCTATGGCGGAAGAGTGTTTTCGGCCCCCCGCAATCCCAAAAATTAACACGGGGAGGGGGCGAAAAGCAGTTTCTACCAAAATCCCCTCATCCAACGTGGCGACACTTGGGGAATTTAGGGGGGTCCCCTCCAAATACTACTTACTGCTTGCACACCCCCCCCAAAAATATCACCTCCATCTCCCGTCAACGACTCGTCCCTCTGCCAATTCTCTCTCGCTATGTGTCTCCCTTTCCACCACTCCTCTCCCACCATGTATCTCCCCCTTCACCACTCATATCTAGCCACATAATTGTTACCCTTGCCACTCTATTTATGCCATATGTCCTGCCACATCACTCCCCTCCACGTCATATTATCTATTCAACGTTCAAATCTTTGCCATGAAATCTAAATGAACACTATGTCATTAACTCCATCAATGGTAATTGTGTCATTTTAAAACCAATTCGACTGTTATAAAAGATCCTTTGATGCTAGTATAC
>APFE030072458.1:6708-21749 GCA_000404065.3 Pinus taeda
TTTTTTTATCTCGCAGTTGGAGTCTATGGAATAAGAAAGGAATTTGATAACTTGAAAAAAGTGGTAGCTTGACAAAAGTTGTAGAGAAAAGATTAATCTCTCCTACCTTGGCAGAACTCATTGTCAATGTCAACATCTACAAGAACTTTGTTGTGGAATATTATCAAAATTAATAGAAGGATATGAAAGAGTGTATTGTAAGAACCTTGACAAACACAACCACTGAAACTTGGAACATTGTTTGTAGGAAGAGAAAATTATGTATCTTTTTTCCAAAAATGTATGTTAGTATATTACAGTTTAATGAATATGTTTTCTTATTATCCTATATGGTTTCATACTTTAACAAAACATTCGCCAAGACGTCACAATGTTTTATTATTCAGTAAAAGATTTTCCAATATCTTACAAGATTTTATAATTCAGTGAAAGATTCTCCATCACTGTACAAGATAATATAATCTGGTGAGAGATTCGCCAAAAAAATTATATACATATTATATTATTGATAAAATCGCCTCCGATTTTTCCTATGTATCATGGGGATTAGCCCATTTATTATACATATAAATTTAGGGTGGTTCTTAAAATTTTCCCTGTTCCTAAGTGCATTTTCCTTATTCCTAAGTGCATTTTGGTCAAGTCTCTAGTCGACTCTGGATACCAAACTCACTAAGTTCAAAGCTTTCCATCCCCAAACTAATGGCCAAATAGAGGTCATCAACAAGATGATCGTACACATTTTGCACATGTACAACTCGAAGCATCCACATACAAGGAATGAAATCCTCCCATATGTCCAAAAAAACTACAACAAATTTCTCCACGGCTCAACAAGCCACAACATCTTTCATGTGCCATTGGGATTCTGGCCATTATGTCCCATTGATGTGGCCATACCATTTGCAGCTACTCAGGAAGATTTGACTCATGTCCAGTCCAAATCTGATAGGCCTAACAACTTCATTGAGTGTATTCAACACATTAGCTAGCGGTTCCATGATATATATGATACAACCAACTCTAAGTATAAGCAATGCCATGATCAACATCAGGTGTCACACAAGTTAGAGGTGGACAACAAAGTCTAGCTACAGTTGCAGAAGGAGTGCCTCGCTGGACCCCACTGCAAGATTCACCCACTCCGATATGGGCCATACACCATCACTAAGGTTTTAGGATACAATGCCTTCGAGCTCAACATTCCACCATTCCTTGGTCTACACCCATTGTTCAATGTAGACTGCCTTTAGCCATACTTTCCGCCATTTTTGGGCACATCTAACATTGCAGAACAACTCACACCAATAGAGATAAACCCAGACTACATGGACCAGGCCACAAATAATCACATCATGGACACACAGATCAAGCGCACTCACTAGTAGAAGATCCAACTATATCGGGTTGTCAAAGCTGGCCAATTCCTGCACCAAGGGAAGTGGCTCACCAACAACCAAGTTCACCAGAAGTTTCCCCATTACATGGAGGCAATAAACACAATGGGGACCATTGCTTCCTAAGGGGGGATGAATGATCTAGGTGGATATTGGTGGCCACCTGCCTATTCCACTTGGACCCCCAATACTATCTCTTTCAATTTTTCAGTTTCCTTACTTGTAGCACAATTTACTATTTTTGACAGTTTTTTGGGTCCTTCACTTTTGGAGCCGTTTTGAGGCCCAAAACAAAGCCTTTTGGGAAAATCGATAATATATGAGTGTTTTATTGATGTTTTCATTTAAAAATTCTATTCCTCAGATATATGTTTCTAGCGAGGTATTGTGTGTGTCAAATGGAGATCATATGCCAATGTTTTGACCCTAGGAAGTTGATGTACCAATTTACCCAAACAGGGCCCATAGTTTTGGCACTTCATCTCATAGGGTTAGGTTTTTGGATGTTTATGGTTTTCCATTGCTTCTTAATAATAAATAGGCCTTTGAGCCTCATTGTAACACAGTTTAGAGGCATGTAGCTACAACATCTCTTCTCCAAGATAAGCTACCATAGCTTGAGCTAGTTTATTTCCATTATGTTTGTAAGAATATTTCAGTATTTTATATTAATGAAATGAAGTGTTATTTTTGCAGCGTCTCTATATCTATGGTTATATTTGTGATATATTGCATTCATATTTAAGTTCGGATCAGTGCTATCAGTTGGTCTGCTCTTTCTCTTTTTTTCTTTGCATGTCCCCAACGAGGTCAGGTTATAAGGAGTTAGGGCTCAAATTGGTCAAACCTTTGCAAAACCAGCCTCGCAAATCCCGACGGCCTCCCATGGTGGAAGATAAGAAACATGAGGGGGAGGGAGATCCTTTCAAAATATTGCTCGAATAATCCCTTGAATGACAAAGGAATGTGATGATGGACAACTTTGCCCAAATCCTTCAACAACTACCCAAAGGCGACACATCTTCTTCCAGTAGCCACTCTTGAAGCACCACGCCTTTTAAGGTAAAAGTTAATTTTGACATCCCCATATTTGAAGGTTAGATAGATGCAGATGCCATAGATGAAGGGTTAAATTTGCTAGAAGGATATTTTTCTGTTCATGATTTTTCAATCTAGGAAAAGATCACTTTTGCACTTCTCAACTACACCCCCCATGTCAAGGACTGGTGTGAAACCTACTATGAGAAGAATAACGAAAGTACACCCTCACTATTTTCAGATGCACCCACTTGAAATGCGTTCTGGGATTCCATCAAGGAGTAGTACTACCCTGTCAGGAGCTATAAGGATAAATACATAAAGTGGACCATGTTGCGGTAGGGAAGGGACCAAGATGCGCTAGAGTTTACCAATTTTTTTCATACCCTTCACACGAAGTTGGGTATCAAGGATTCTGAGTGATATTTGGTACTCAAGTACCGTGGCTGTCTACACAACTACATCCAAGAAAATGTGGAGTTTCTAAACATCTCCTCTCTTGGCACGGCATATCGATATGTTGTCATGGTTGAACATACTTTTAAACAGAAGAAGCAAGACTTTGGATTTGCAAGTCTGAAGCAAGGGAAAGGCACCCCCAAACCACAGATCAAATGACAAAGCCAAGGTGGGGTGACCAAAGACAACCCGTCAAAGCCACATGCAAAGAACAACACCCGAAATTCAAATAAGGACAAGGGAAAATGGTGTGAGTTCCATAAGAGCTCCACTCACAACACAATTGAGTGTCAGGCCAAGAAGTCACTAGTGGCTGAGTTGAAGGCTTCTGAATCATATGCATGTTCCAAATCTAAGTCAGAACACAATAATGGAAATGAAAAATGGAAGTAAGTCATTGATGCGACGCTAACTTCCACCATGGCCACCTGCACCAAGATCCAGAATAATGAGCCTAAACATCTGGAGTAGGGGGAACACCTCTTCTACTCACAGATGTGGGTGAAGGGTTCTTCATTGCAATTCATTGTCAACAACGGGAGCCAAAAGAACCTCATTTAAGGCAGAGGTTGTGAAGCATCTAGGACTACTGACTACAGCACATGTAAATTCATACACTATTAGTTGGCTTCACCAAGGACGTGATCTTTGCGTCAACTAGCAATGTCGCCTTCCCTACAACAACAACCCCTTCACAGATGAGGTATTATGTGATGTTTCTCCTCTTGATGTTTGTGATGTATTATTAGGACAACCATACTTATGGAAGCGACATTTTGTATATGAGTCTAGACCTTTCTCTGTGATTATTACTTTGGGAAATACGTTGTACAAGGTACATGAGGTAGCCACTCCAACCACCATCTCTTTAATCTCTACAAAGTAATGCAGTAAGATCACTTCACATGCTTGGAAATTTGTGTTCCCTATGGTTTGTCATTAGGGAAAAATGAAGATTGTGGCCATGGCTTCCAAAATAGGCTCCTCCACACAACACCAACACATGGATATGGTCGTGGATGAGTATAGGGATATTTTTGCTTCACCTGCAGGGGTACCTCTACACTATCAGGTCAAGCACTAAATCAATCTGACCTTGGGCACGCTACTACCCAACTTATCGATCTATCGATGCTCTATTCTAGAGAATGATGTGATCAAGAGGCAAATTCAGGAGTTGTTACAAAAAGGGCACATCAACCTAAGCTCATCACCCTGTGGGAGCCTAATTGTATTGGTACAGAAGAAGGATGGGAAATAGAGACTCTTTATTAGCTATCAGGCATTGAACAAGATCACTATCTGGAATAGGTATCCAATCCCACGAATTGATGACCTTATGGACTAGATCAAGGGGACCAAATATTTCAGCAATATTGACTTGAAGTCCAGTTATCACCAAGTGCTTATCCAACCCTCCAACGTGTAGAAGATTGCCTTCAAATCAAAGGAGGGCCTTTTCGAATGGTTGGTCATGCCTTTCGGGTTGACGAATGCCCCTGAAACCTTCATGAGATTGATGGACGACATCTTGCGACCCTTCATAAATGCATTCATGGTGGTGTAATTAGATGACATATTGATCTTCATCCAGACATGGGAATAGCACCTCCACCATATTCAATTGGTCCTCCAACCCTACGACAACACAAGTTGTGTGCCAATCTAGAGAAATGCACTTTTGGCATGACCCAGGTTAAATATCTAGGGCATATCATTAATGATCAGGGTGTGCATGTGGACCTAGCCAAGATACAATTCATTCGGGATTGGCCAGCCCCAACCACCCTAATAGAGCTCCACAAATTTATGGCCCTTTCCAATTTCTACTATGGGTTTGTGTTGGGCTTCTCTCATATCACTTGGCCTTTAAGACAAGTCACTAAGGACGGAGCAAATAAAATTTATTTTGGTACAAAACCCAACAAAAGGCATTTTTTGAGTTGAAGAAGTGCCTCTACTCTACACCATTGCTCACATTACCAGACCTACAGCAGCACTTTTAGATTGAGATAGATGCCTCTCACTATGTTATTGGCATAGTTATTACTCACCAGGAGCATCCAGTGGCTTACCATAGGGAGACACTTTCAGACACAGCCTGAAAGAATCCCACCTATGACAAAGAAATGTATTCCATTATGCAGGCTTGTCATTAATGGAAGCATTACATTCTAGGGAAGGAAACGGTCATCCACACAAACCAATGACCCATGTAGTTCATAGAGACACAAGGGAAGTTACAGAACAATCGCCATCATAAATGGTCCACATACCTGCAACAATTCCATTTGAAAAATAAGTACAAGAAGGGGAGAAACCATAATGTTGCAGACTGCCTCAATTGACCAGCAATCATGGCATTGATCACTGTTCTATACTCATGTGGGCAAGAGACTTCGGGGTGGCCACATATTTATGAGAGCAACCCAGAATTTGACAACACATACCAGGCACTCCTAGAAGGTAAGAAAGTTCCAAATTTTCACCTCCAGGATGCATAGTTATGACACATGGGACACATTAGTGTTCCTTCAAGCGAGCATGCCATGATGATTTGGGAGGCGTAATACAATAGCTTCACTGGATATTTTCGAGTAGAGAAAATAGTGGTAGTTGTTCAGAAGTATTTTTATTAGTTTTACTTTCGTAGGGATGTCGGGAGGTACATTAAATCTTACACTGCCTGCACCATTGCCAAACCAACCATCAAGAAGAAAGGCCTATATACTCCTCTCCATACTCCTAGTCGACCATGGGAATCCATCTCAATGGATTACATGTCGGGCCATCCTTATATTAAGCACAACAACGATTGTGTTTCCGTGGTCATCAACAGATTCTCTAAGATGGCCATTATGGTTCCCTGCAAGAAGAGTATCATAGCAGAGGCCACTTCTAAGCTCTGCTTTGAGAGAGTGTGGGTACACTTTTGGATCTGTAGGTCCATTGTCGTAGATCGGGAAAACAGATTCAAGTCTCACTGGTCAATGTTGGATATCAAACTCACTAAGTCCATGGCTTTAAATCCCCAAACTAATGGCCAAACAGAGGTCGTCAACAATATGAATGTACATATTATTTTTCATGTACAACTCGAAGCATCCATGCACATGGTATGAAAGCCTCCCCTATGTCCATCATAGTTATAGTAGAGCTCTACACAGCTCAATGAGCCATAGCCCCTTTCAGGTATGGCTGGGATTTCATCCATTATGTCCCATTGATGTAGCCATATCATTTGCAGCTACTCAGGCAGATTTGGCTCATGTCCATTCCGAAGCTGACGGGGCTAACATCTTCATTGAGTGCATTCAACACATCCACCAGTAGGTCCATGATATATTGGACAAAGCCAATGCTAAGTCTAAAGAGTGCCATGATTAGCATCGGGTGTCTTACAAGTTTTAGGTGGGCGACAAAGTTTGGCTACATTTGTAGAAGTAGTGCCTCGTTGGACCCCAGAGTAAGCTTTGCCCACTCCAATATGTGACGTACACCATCACCAAGGCTATAGGGGACAATGCCTTTGAGCTCAACATTTCATCATTCCTTGATTTGCACCAGTGTCAATGTAGACCTCCTTCAGTCATACTTTCCACCATTGTTGGACACATCTAACATTACAGAACAACTCACACCAACAGATCTAAACCCATACTGCATCGACAAGGCCATAACTGATTGCATCATGGACACATAGATCAAGAACACTTGCCAGCAGAAGATACAACTATATCAAGTTGTCAAAGCTGGCCAACTCCTGCACCAAGGCAAGTGGCTCACCAGGGACCAAGTCCAACAGAAGTTTCCCCATCTCATGGAGGCACTCAACTCAATGGTGACCATTTCTCCCTAAGGGGGGAGGACTGATCCAGGCAGATATTGGTGGCCACTCACCTATTCTAATTAGACCCCTAACATTGTATTTTTCAGTTTTTCATTTTCCCTAATTGTAGCACAATTTACTCTTTTTGTAAGTTTTTTGGGTCCTCAACATCTGGAACCATTTTGAGGCCCTAAACGACGTTTTATGGGAAAACTACGCAAACATGAATATTTGAAAGATATTTTCATTTGAAATTTTTAGTCCTTAGATAGGTATTTCTGACGAGGTATTTTATCTGTCAAACAGAGATCATATGCAAAAGTTATGACCCGGATAAGTTGATGTACCAATTTACCCGAACGAGGTCCATAATTTTGGCGCTTCATCTACTAGGGTTAAGTTTTGGATGTTTAGGGTTTTCCATTGTTTCTCAATAATAAATAGGCCTTTGAGCCTTATTGTAACATAGTTCAGAGGTATGTTTCCACCACATCTCTTTTCAGGGATAAGCTACCATCACCCAAGCTACTTTATTTCCATTCTCTTTGTAAGCATATTTCAGTATTAGATATTAATGAAACAACGTTTTATTCCTGCTACATCTCTATATTTATGGTTATATCTATTATTTGTTGTGTTCCTATTTAAGTTCAAATCACTGGTATCAGGGCGGTCTTCTCTTTCTATTTTTTTCTTGCGTGTCCCCAACGAGGCTAGGATATAAGGAATTAGGGCTCGAACTAGTCGAACCTTTGCAAGACCATCCTCACAAATCTTGACAGCCTCCCATGGTAGAAGATAAGAATGATGAGGGGGAAAGACATCCTTACAAAATATTGCTCTAAGAATCTGTTGAGTGATAGAGGAATGCGATGATGGATAACTTTGCCCAAATCCTTCAGCGGATACCCAAAGGTGACACATCTTCTTCCAGAAAGCACTCTACAAGCGCCACACTCTTTAAGGTACAAGTTAACTTTGACATTCCCATTTTTGAAACTCAGATAGATGTGAACGTCGTAGATAAATGTTTAAATCTGCTAAAATGATATTTTTATGTTCATAATTTTTCAAAACGTGAAAATATTACTTTTGCACTTCTCAAAGTCGCCACCCACGTCAAGGACTGGTGGGAACCCTATGGTGAGAAGAAAGACAAAATTACACCCTCACAATTTTCAGTCGCACCCACTTGGATTTCGTTCCGAGATGCGATCAAGGAGAATTACTACCCTGTCGATATTTATGAGGATAAATACAAAAAGTGGACCACACTGCAGCAGGGAAGGGACCAAGACATGCCAGAGTTTACCAATGTTTTTCATACCCTTCACACGAAGTTGGGTTTCAAGGATTCTGAGCAACAGTTTGTACTCAAGTACCGCAGTTGTCTTCACAGATACAGCTAGGATGAGATGGAGTTCCTGGACATATCCTCACTCGCCACAACGTACTAATACACTATCAAGATTGAGCAGAAGTTTAAACATAAGAAGCGAGACTTTGGATCTGCAAATATGAAGCAATGGAAAGGCACCCCCAAACCATAGAGCAAAGGACAAAGCCAAGGTGGGGTGACCCATGACAAACCGTTGAAGCCACAAGAAAAGAACAACACCGTGAAGAAAAAGAAGGACACGGGAAAATGGCATGAGTTCCATAAGAGCTCCTCTCAAAACACGAGTGTCAGGCACCAGTCGCTGGTGGCCAAGCTTAAGGCTTTTGAATTAGACGCATGTTCTGACTCTGAGTAAGAACCTAATAACGGGAATGAAAAAGGGAATAAGATCATTAGCATGAAGCCCAGTGCCACCATGGCCACCACCAAGATCAAGAAGAATGAGCCTGAAGATCCAGAGGAGGGGGAACGCCTTTTCCACTCATAGATGTGGATGAAGGGTTTTTTGTTGTAGTTCATTGTTGACATTGGGAGCCAAAAGAAACTCATTTTAGTAGACACGTGAAGCGGCTGGGTCTACCAACTACAACATATCCACAGTCGTACACCATCAAGTGGCTTCACGAAGGATGAGATCTCTACGTCAGCTACCAGTGTCACCTTCCCTAAATCATCAAGCCCTTCAAGGATGAGGTATTATGTGATGTTTCTCCTCTTGAAGTTTGTGATGTATTATTAGGACAACCATACTTTTGGAAGCAGCATGTGGTATATGAGTCTAGACCTTGCTTTGTGATTATTAATTTGGGAAATAAGTTGTACAAGATACCATAGGTAGCCCTGCCTACCGCCATATCTTTGTTCTCTACAAAGAAATGCAGTAAGATCATTTCACAAACGAGGAAGTTTTTTTTCCTTATGATTCACCCTCCAGGCAAGAATAATATTTTGGTCACGTCTTCCAAATAGGGCTCCTCTGCATAGCAGCAACAAATGGATACGATCTAGAGGAGTACAGGGACATTTTGGCTTCACCTACGGGGGTATCTATGCACTATCAGGTCAGGCATTCCATCAATTTGACCATGCGTGTGCCATTACCAAATGGACCAATCTATCGATGCTCTATTCTAGAGAATGATAAGATCAAGAGGAAAATTCAGGAGCTTTTGCAGAAAGGGCACATCAGGCCAATCTCATTGATCTAAAAATTGTGGAATTAGATTGCTACCTGACACTTGGAAAGTTTTAAATGGACCTTTCAAAATAGTAATTTAATTCAATTGAACAAGGTAACCAAAACAACACAACACACATAATCATGTAATATTGAATAGAATGTCATCGAGATTTTCGATGGAGTTCACCCCTCCTGGGCTACATCTCTAGGCCCTGCTCTAAATGGCTACGCCACTCATATTTCAATGAATGAGAGGAGGTACATAAATATTGTTGATACAAATGCAGCTATTTCCCTCAAAATGGAAATGATTTCCTTCAGATAACTCTCACAATTTCACTTGAAATTCTACAAATGAATTGTCATTTAAAGAAAAAATATAGAGTCTTTAAACAATGACTCTGACCTCTATTGAAATCGAGTATTTGAGTTTCAACAATACATTGGTTATTTACCTCATCTCCACTTGTCTAAGGGAGACACGGTTCAAGTACATACTTCTATGGATTTTGTTACTGCTGACAAACAAGTATAGTCATTGAATCTGAAACGTACCAAAAGCCCCGTTTTGGCTCCTCAAGTGTCCAAATTGTCTTCTGTATGCTTCTGGAAAGACAAAAACTAGCTTGACCAAAACTTCAAGCTGCCCAACACTCTCGGATGGTGTAGTGTGTCATAGATCTGATTCCTTAAGGAGTGAATGTATGGTGTTGCCCTACCTTACGGGTTTGATCAATAAAGTGAAACATTTCTATATTTAGATCTTGTTATTCTTGGGTTTATTTATATTATCACATATTTATGGGTTAGATATATAACAAGTGGTATCAGATCTATAACACAGTGGCTCCACACATCATGGCGCTCAAAAATGCACTACAATAGCACTCTAGCTTTCTTGACTTGCATTGGAAGGCTTCACTAAAATTCTTGCCTTTTGCTTCCTGAATTATTTTTTTTTAATGGTGCTATGACCTCCTTTTATAACCTTTCATAACTCTAGGTTTAGATGTGTTTTGTTACAATAATAACAACATTGCATCTTTGACTACTCTAATTAAATTGAATGCCATACCTTATACTCTAACTTTAGAGTCTTTTTGCATTCGGTGTAATTAATTATACAGCAAACCATATACATAGTGCATATTACAAAATATTACATAATGCCAGAAATATTGGTGCATTTTTGTTTTAATATGGCTTAACCAAAGTATTTTTTATATATGCCAATTGGACTGGTGACAACAACATTAAATGGAACGCTACAACTCTCCGACAGTTGCATGATACCTGTGGCGGTTGGCAGTGACCTGCTCTCTGCGTGGCGTCTATTGTAACCACATGCCACCTAACCATGCTAAATATGCCACCTCCTACGCATTTGTTAACTACGTTAACTCCATGCCAATTGCAACCTTCGTGGCATACCTCTATGTAATATGATGTTCACACTACACCATTTGGGACGCCATAACTCTGACGGTGATTGAATGCATGTGATCACTTCGTCCCAGTGGTTTAGACTTGCAGAAACAAAAGTCTGGCAGTAAATTGTCGTGGCATGTATTGTTGGCATGTGATTAGACCTGTCGACCCCTGTTGTTGGAATGTACTCTGGTGATGTGTCATTTATTTGTGTCATATATCTAGCCACTTGTGCCTCCTTTCCACGTTGCTCTGCCAACTGCTCTGTGTAGGCTTCGACGATGACGTACTAACTGGACCATATGCCACGGGCTTTGGTTTCATTAATCTTTACCAAATTAATAGTTGCCACCATACCCTTTTTATAATTCTGCCTTAGTACTGTAGCATAGGTTTATATCAATTCCACTCAAAAATTTAATATTTGCTATGCCATATTGTATGAAACCATAGTTTTTTAAGCATATCACATTTGCGCCCACCATTTACCTTATGGTTTGTAGGATTATACCTCCACCCACCTTGTAATATGTGTGCCATGTATAAATTTTATAAACCATATATGTTTTATTTTCTCCATAACATGGTTTGTGAACCATAGTTGGCATAATGGTAACCCGTTGGGAGATAGTGTTTGGAGGTGGTGAGTTTGAATCTCTTAGACCCTGCAACTCACAACAACTTTTAAAAGGCTATGGAGATGTCACATGGCAAATATTCATTGGCCCACGTGGTGCTCGTTTATTGTCTCAATTAAAATACATCAACTAATAACAATTTAATAAGCCAAAATGAGCTACCTAGCAGGATCTGGGCTTGCCACAATGTAAACTAGAACTTTGAGTTTGACCAACATCTATGTTTGACTTTGACCTGTGGTAACTAGGATTTGCAGTGACTTTGAATTTTCACCTATTTAGAGGAAAACTTCAACAAGAATTTTCTCCCTTGTACATAAGCCAAATGTGAATCTAGAGATACCACCGAATCAACATGTCGAGCTCTTCGACTTGGCATTGATTTCGCGAGAAACTAGGATAGTAAAATTCTGCATAAGTCGAGAATAATATTGCTACCTAGGACCATATTGGTCTTCAAACATATAGAAAATGTTGACTCTAGTTAACAAGATCCATTATGGATCATTCATCACCTTGTGGGAGCCCAATTGTATTGGTACAGAAGAAGGATGGGACTCAGAGACTCTGTATTGACTATCGAGCGTTGAACAAGATCATTTTCTGGAATAGGAACCCAATCCCATGGATTAATGACCTTTTGGACTAGCTCAAGGAGGGAAAATATTTGAACAAGATTGACTTGAAGTCCAGTTATCACCAAGTTCCTAATAAACCCTCTAATGTGTGGAACACTGCCTTCAAATCCAAGGAGGGCCTTTTCGAATGGTCGGTCATGCCTTTCGGGTTGACGAATGCCCCCACAACCTTCATTATATTGATGGACGACATCTTGTGACCCTTCACCAATGCATTCATGCTGATGTATTTAGATTAAATCTTGATCTTCAACCAGAGTTGGGAAGAGCACCTCCACCATATTTGACAAGTCCTCCAAACCGTACCACAACACAGGTTGTGTTCCAATATGGAGAAATACATTTTTGGCATGAACCAGGTTTAATATTTGGGGTACATCACTAATGATTAGGGTGTGCATGTGGACCCAGTCAAGATACAATTCATTCGAAATTGGCCAGACAACCACTCTAACAGAGCTTCGCGGCTTTCTAGGCCTTTCCAATTTCTACCGTAGGTTTGTGTTGGGATTCACTCATATCACTTGGCCTTTAAGTCAATTCACCAAGGGCCGAGCGAAAAAAAAATTCTTTTTGTTTGAAAACCAACATAAGGTGTTTGTCAAGTTGAATTAGCACCTCTTCTCTACACCAGTGCTCACATTACCAGAACTAGAACAACCATTTGAGGTTGAGAAAAATGCCTCTAACTATACTATTGGTTGAGTTCTTACTCAGCAGGGGCATCCAGTGGCTTACCATAGTGAGACACCTTCAAACAAAGTCTAAAAGTATCCCACCTATGAAAAAGAAATGTCTTCTCTTGTGCAGGCCTTTCCGTCAATGGAAGCATTACATTATGGGGAAGGAAACGGTCATCCACATAGACCACAAATACCTGCAGTTCATATAGACACAAGGGAAGTTGTCGAACGATTGCCACTAGAAATGGTCCACATACCTGAAACAATTCCATTTGAACATTAAGTACAAGAAAGGAAGCACCAATAAGGTTGCGGACTACCTCAGCTGACAACCAATCATAGTGATGATCACTATGCTCGGCTCCTATGGGCACGAGACTTTAGGTTGGCCACATCATTATGAGAGAGATCCAGAATTCGGCAAAACATACCAGACACTCCTGGAAGGTAAGAAAGTTCCAAATTTTCACCTCCAAGATGCATTGTTATGCAACTTAGGACACATTTTTCTTCTTTCATGTGTGTGTGTCAAGATGATTTGGGAGGTGAACTATAGTCAGGTCGTTGGACATTTTGGAGTAGAGAAAACAATGGCAATACTGCAGAAGTTTTGCTATTGCCCAAACCTTCATTAGGATGTTGGGAGGTATATTAAATCTTGCATTGCCTGCATCATTTCCAAACCAACCATCAAGAAGCATGGCCTATATACTTCTCTTCCTACTCCTAGTCGATCTTGGGAATCCATCTCCATGGATTATGTTGTCCCTTAGGAAACCAATTTCTTGGCTGTGGAGAAATTGTGCCTAAGACATTAAAGTTTGATTATGCATGTCACTCATTAGTATAAAGTGTCTTTATCTTGAGGAGTAAGAAGATCATTATTTTTAAAACCCTTGACATATAGATGACATGAAAATTTCAAGATGCCATTTGATGTTGAATACAAATGTTGTGTGACAAATACTTAGGAAGTTTAAAGACAATATGTTGTATTTAACATAAACTGTTATCTCTAACTTAAAGGAAATACAGAGAAAAGAAATTTAAACATGGGAGCGCTATTTTAAGGGAATTTAACTTTATTCATAGAAGTAAATAAAGACCAGCACCTTCATTACCATATTCAAAGAGAGAAGGAAATAAAATGACACATAACATAGAGATTACAAATCATACTCAACACTATCTGGAAACTCTTGAATCTTTCATTAATCATCAATTCATCAAGTACAAATAAATGTAATTTTCATATTCCCAAGACTCAAACCATTTTTCTTTAATTTTCTCTCTTTATACATCATGGGATAGTTGGTAACTACCAAAAAACTATCGAACTACTTAACTACTTCCTAACTGCCTTAAGTAAAAGTCATTTTAAAATATTACATTGGAGAGTAAAAGATGCCTCACTTTTCTTATAAAATAAAATAGCATAAAATCAAATCAAATCAAATTATGATTGATTGTTGCTGGTCACTGCTCGGATTGTTGGTCTGGGTAGATGGTCCTGCTCATGAATCTTTTGTCTGTTCTATCATCCACTATTTGCATCTTCTCCACAATGGTACATTTCATTTTGCACACACAGATCAATCACACTCGCTAACAAAATATCCAACTATATCGAGTTGTCAAAACAGGCCAACTCCTTCACCAGGGCAAGTGGCTCACCAGGGACCAAGTTCAACACAATTTTCCTCATCTCATGGAGGAACTCAACGCAATGGGGACCATTTCTTCCTAAGGGGGGAGGAATGCTCTAGGTGGATATTGGTGGCCACCTGCCAAGTCCACTTGGACCCCCACCTTTGTTTCTTTCAGATTTTCAATTTCCTTAATTGTAGCACAATTTACTACTTTTAGCATTTTTCAGTTCCTGAACTTCTGGAGCCGTTTTGACGCCCTAAACAATGTTTTTTGGGAAACCTGGGAGCAACATGGGTGCATGGACCGATGTTGCTCTTCCCAAAGTTTTAGTTCTGGGATAGATCTTTCTAACGAGATATTGTGCGCGTCAAATGGAGATCATATGCCAAAGTTACGACCCCGGGAAGTTGATGTACAAATTTACCCAAATGGGGCCCACAATTTGGCATTTCATCTTCTTGAGGTCGGTTTTGGAATGTGAAGGGTTTTCCATTGTTTCTCAATAATAAATAGGCCTTCGAGCCTCATTGTAACACATGTTCGGAACAGTTCAGAGACATGTAGCCGCACATCTCTTCTCAGAGATAAGCTACCATCGTCCTAGCTGGTTTATTTCCAATTCTGGTTGTAAGCATATTTCGGTATTTTCCATTAATGAAATGAAGTGTTATTTCCGCTACATTCTCTTTATTTATGGTTATC
>APFE030072471.1:3475-17379 GCA_000404065.3 Pinus taeda
AAAGATGACCGCCTCTTATTTACGTTTAACGAGTCAAGAGGAATAACTCGGCAATCTTTTCATCTTTAAACGGTCAGAAAAGAGCTGAAAGAAGACCTCCATTTTTATTCTCTTTAACGAGTCAAAAAGGGGAAAAAATACTCGACAATCTTTTCATATTTTACGAGTTAGAAAAGAGCTTAAAGGTGACTCATCCTAGAGGAACGAGTGGTATAAAGGGTAGCAACTGGTTCTGACAATGGTGGAACTGCTCAAAACATGTAATGGTCAAGAGGCTAGCTAAAAAAACCACTCTTAACTATGGTCCCTTAGGAAAGGAAAACAAGCAAGTGAAAGCATATGATCAGCCAAAGAGATGGTGGCGATGGGATGAAAACAACCAAGGCTCATCTAACATAATTTACAGATAAAGACACCAATCATGAGATGTAAAATGGTTATGGGTTCATTTTTACACAAGCTTGAACCATGGAGAACTTTGGTTGGATTCAGTTTCATGTTTACGCAAGCTTGAAACAAAAAACTATGCTTGTTATAAGTTCGTATGCCCCCAGCATAATGACGCAAAACGAGGTACATGCCCCCCAAGATTCATTGTATTCAACAAAGTGGATGGAATGAAGGTTCACTTTCGAGATCTTGGAAAGAATCGACTTGTATTTTACGAGATCTTAATCAAAAGACTCGATTTGGAAAGGGAGTTGTTTCATTTTTTAATGAGGTTGACACAGTAAAAGAACTATCCTCGTAACCCTTGTTTCATTTTTGAATGAGCTTGACACAAGATCAGGAACTATGCTCGACCAGACCCAGTTTCATTTTTTAAGGAGCTTGACATAGGAAAGCGAACTATGCTCTGACCAGACCTAGTTTCATTTTTGAAGGAGCTTGACATAGGAAAGAAAACTATGCTCCGCACGAACTTCATCATAATGAACAAGAAGCCGCCGCTTCCAAGAGTGCCACTCCCGGTGGAAGGATCACATATTGGAAGTCAGGACCCAATGCCCCCAGGACGCTATGCATGACGGCAGCATCACTGGATACAGGCACGGGATAAGTAGCCACGTAGTTGACCTGCGGTGGGGCAGATACAACTGGTGGATAAAAACCAGGAGGGGATGACAACTGCGTAGGAGGCACTGGGGGACTAAAAAACGATAATTGATCTATAGTCATGATCCTTTTGTCGTGTGGAAAGCAGACCACATGGAAAAGTGAAGAGACAAGGGACCCCATGGCATAAACATAGTCACGACCAAGGAGAAGACTGAAATCTAAAGCACCTTGGGTAACCAGTACATTGATATAGACGATTTTGCCTCCCAAAGAAATAGGGAAATTTGGAAGGATCCCTAATGGTTGACTGGTTCCTCCGTCAAACGCCATCAGATTCTGTGCGACCGGCACAAGCTGTGGGGAGCCCAAAGCTTTCCAAGTAGTGGAAGGCATAAGACTGATAGATGCACCCTCATCCAAGACACTGCCGAGTACTACCTTATCATAGGTGTGTACTGTAATCTGGAAAGGCACATGGGATGGAAGGCATAAAGAAGTCAGGTGACTCCAGTCGAAGGAAACGACTGAACTACTTGGTGGGGGAATCGTAGGATTTCCCCCTGCTCCGAAGAAGGACTCTCAGGATCAGCTGGGATAGGAGAGTCGTTTTCAGACTCGGGAGAATCTGAAGAGACGAGAAGAACATGAGCATGACACTCTTCCGAAATAGAGTGATCGATGGGTGGTGAACCCGAGTCGACACTCTTTTCAACCAATGGTTGGTCTGGAACAGGCTTAGCACAACCATGTTCATAAAGAGGAGGATGGACAAGAGAAGGATCTAAATCAATATCTTTATTGACAGGGGGAGGTTCTGAAGAGAGCCTCTGATAACCAACGGGAAGTTGGGGTGAAGAAGCTGTAAAACTTTCCAAAACAGCGAAAGCTTTATCCATGAGCGGACAAAGGTGAAGGAGATGGTTGCCTTCACATAGCCTATAAGGGAATCGAATCTTCCCGTTCTTCTTACCATTGCCAGTTGATAGGGTAGCATCACCATGAGCCTTAGAGGATGATGAGGGACAAGTCAGATCATGAGACCATACTTCTAAGATCCTAGGAGGTCCAGGACAATCACGAAGAAGATGGTCTCCCTTGCACAATTTACAAGGAAACTTAATCTTCTGTGGAGGAGCAGAAGGAGTTCTGACCTGAGCTGTACTTGGGGCAGTAGCTTCACTTTTAGCCTCTCGCTTATGAGACTTCATATTCTTCGTCTTCTTCTTCTACTTCTTAGCCACCTAGTTACTTGAATCCAGACTTTCACCAGGCGAAGTAGAAGATGAGACACGGAAACAGGCGAAGAAGGGGAGAGGTCCACCTTGGAATCGACATGAGGTTGTTCGGGTGGAGGAACTGATTGACCAGAAGTTGAGACATTAGGGACCACAGAGGTTGAGAACAACCAAACAGGCAACCCAAAAAGGGACAACATTGCCATGTAAGGAGCACCAACATTCCCAAAAGGAGGAAAATGACCAGGATTCCTGTCAGAGGGGATTCTTAGGTTGGTGAACTCTAGAAAAGTTGCCATCAAAACTGAAAATCGCACACACAGGGCTGAAAAAAGTCATGACACACAATCAAATGGTCAACAAACAAAATCTAACAGGGCATGTGATCACGGGCGAATAAATTTTTAAGACACAAGGACATAACTTGACCTTTTCATCTTTAAAGAGTCGAGAAAAGGACAAAAATATGACTCTAGTCACCTTCAAATGTTTAATGAGCCTAAAGTGACAAGTGCTCAAATGAGCCTTTTCTTTAAAGGAGTCAGAAAATGAAAAAAAGTGACTACTCTAGAGAACTAGGCAAAAGGTTTACCAGACAATCCGTAAAACTGCATATACACCTTGGCAATTGTATGAAAACTAAGGACTTTCCGTACGGCAGTCAATCTTCCTGAATGCTGTGTTTAGTGCGTTACGGGTCATAAGGTGGTAGACACGGCTTCCTATGGATAAAGGATGATAACCTAGTGGGGTCTCCCCATATACTCGACGGTACATGGGAGCACAAGTCCGTACTAGACCACAATTGAGTCACAAAAGGAGGAATCACCCAACCTTGAGTGGAAACAAAAGTGACTAGGTTTAACGACGTCGGAACACGTCTCTAGCCTAGACCTCTAAAAAGTGTGCGTTATGTACCCATGCGTTGTTAGATTCATTGAGTTCATTTTAAATTTGATCTTGTATTAGGTTTCAGTTTTTAGGCCTTACCGTATGTAATATCTCAAAATTCCCTAAATGCAAACTATATGCCAAAATATGTCATTTCATTCGATGAATGCTAGTTACGAGAGGGTTTGAGAGCTTTCACGCAAACGAAATGATCACAAAACAAAAAAAAACTTCCCTACTGCAACTAATGGAAATTAACAAACTTTTCTTCAAGATCACTAGTCACTAATCAAAATGAAAAGTTCCAATTCTCATTAACTAATACAAAGCAAAAGAGATCTTTTTCTTTTATGTCAATGGAAAAATGCATTAAACAAACTTTGAGAAATGATAACAAACAAATTCTACTCAATACAAGCACATTCAGTTCCCTAAATCGCAAAGCAAACCTCCAAAGAACGAGAAAAATACCAAAGAGACCAATGAGCCGTGTAATCTAGGCTCAAAGTGAGACAAAGAAGAATTCAAGTGAAAGAAAAGCAAGTCACCCAAATAACGCAATAAAACAATTTGCAACCACCAAACAAGTGCAAGGGAGTAATTAGAGAGTCGACTGGACCACTAGAAGATCAAAAACACCTAAGGCTAGAAATGTGAAATCGATGGAAAAAAGAAAACACCCAAAGGGTAACGATCAAATCCAGTCAAATCACACTCCAACACACTCAAGTAGTCTAAAAAAGGTACCCAGAACAAAAACCAAGCTCAGAGGGCTCACAGCTAAGCAAACTTCAAAAGTTCCCAGGCCTGGCGTGTCTGTGAGGCTGCAACTAGCGCCTTTCAGGGATTGGCGCGGGTTGCCAATGAGAAACTAGCGCAGCCTGGCACGACTGTAACACTATAAAAGAGCACCAGTCAAGTTTGCTATGGAAAAATAAAAAACAAATGAGCCAAAGCTAAGTCAACAATACCCAGGTACACCAAGGGGCAAGAAGCAACACAAGGACTCAACCCAGAAGGATAATCAAGCAGGAGAAACCAAGAAACAACCAAGAAACAAGGCAAGTTCCAAGCCGTTCAGTTCATAAACCAAACCGGAGATGGATTGAAGTGGCATTGATCTACTTTGCTAATGCAGTAATAGCGTTTCGAAGGCTATTTGGCCGTACTTCAGTCTCCATCTAAAGTTTACAAATCAAACAACAAGACAAAAAGCCAACTCCCCAGCGGAGTCGCCAAATTGTTGCGGAGGTAAATCCCCTCTGCAGACAGAGGTGATCCCTACTAGCCCAAATGGGGTCTAGCAAAATCAAACAACGCTAACACGCAGGTTCCTAATTGCAAATCAAAGACCAATGATGAGGGCCTACCTGGATTCCAATGCTAGTACTTGTAGAAGAGTCGATGCTCCCGTTCCTTTGCTCCGGTCGGTCACAATCCCCATGATCCTCGTGAATGGACACCTACACATGCAAAGAACGACACAAACACAAGCATAAAATCCAATAGATGCAACTATATATCAGTCAGAAAGGATATAACTCAATCATCATTACAAAGACAATAAGCATGGAACCATAATGATAGTCGTCTATTATTGATAAACAAAGAAGAATACAACCATAGTTTTGACGTCAAATCCTCCTTTGGCTGGTGATCAGCAGCACATGCCTTGCAAATCTTGTTGGGAGTGGGGAACAAGCATCTCTCTCCTTGGTTACTTGGACAAGAACTAGAACTAGAACTAGCTTGTCAAAGGCAAAAGGACAAGCTTTTATAAATAGAGGAGAAGGAGTTAGGATCATCCACAATATTCATGGGATTGGATTTATCACTAAGAATCTTCCATGAGAAGGTGGCAAACAACTTCCCTTCTATGGAGATTCGAAGCCAAAATAAACCAACTCAAGATGGATTCAGTTTATGAATGGGTTAGGAAGAACCTTCGGATGTTTGTTTGTTAAAAACATTACCCAACTTGGCTGGCACAAGTGCGACTCTGAGACAGAGCGCCAGCTGGTGCGCCTTCTTTGGAGGATTTCCCCCATTGGCGCGAGTGATACACAGTGAAACCCCGCCAATGGAAAAAGGGCTATTTTTATGGGTATTTTGCAGAAGGTGACTTCAGGGCATATGAAGTACATACTTAGGGGAATATAATGCAAGTGTTTCTAGGTCATGTCACTTCTCACAGGTCCCGGAATGAGTCCTCCAAGGTGTGGGAGAAGGGTAACAGGGACAGTGACAAATTGCTGTGTAACATGCCTTCTGATGAGCCTTTGAAATCTCAACCAATTGTTCTCTGATCTACTGTAGTTCAACCAGGTTATTCATTCTTCTTACCATGTCATTCTCTTCCTCTTGTTCTTCTTGCAATAATTTAGCCACAGGGAGAATCAACTAGATAGCGAAAATAGCATTAGCGCCATAAACCAATTTAAATGGAGAATTCCCTACAGATTTTTTTATGGCAACTCTGTCAGCCCATAGTGCAAACTTCAACTTGGAATCTCAGCTCTTTTTGTTGTCCTCTAACAACGTTTTGATGACCCTTACTAGACTTTTGTTAGATGATTCTACTAGGCCATTACCTTGAGGATAATATGAGGTAGAATGCACTATTTGAATGCCCATGGACACAGTCATGTCCACCAATTCTTTTGCTTTAAAAGATGCTACATTATCAGTGACTAGTTTGATTGGGCAACCAAATCTAGTGAAAATATTCTCATTTAAGAACTTTATGACAACTTGATGATTGGCATGTTTAGTGGTTATAGCTTCAATCCACTTGGTGAAATAACTAGTGGCTACTAAGATCCATTTGTGTTGGCCACTCGAATGTGGGTTGATCTCACCTATAAAGTCTAAGACCCACTGCTGGAAGGGACCATTGACATGTATTGGCTTTAAGGGCAAAGCTTTTAGCTATTGTCTTCCTGCAAACCTCTAACACTTGTCACAAGATTTTACAAAAGAAAACATATCAGAGAACAGAGTAGGCCAATAATATCCAACCCTCAAGATTTTTTGAGCTGTGGTTTTCCAATAATGATGCCCTCCACAAATGCTAGAATGGAATTGGTGTATGAGTTTCACAAATTGTTCTTTATCTAGACACATCAAGAGGATTCCTGATGGGTCCTTCCAATAAAGCAATTTTTTATTAATGCAAAATTTGGTTGATCTGAGTTTAATGGCATGAGCTTGACTTGAGCTAAGCCCTGGAGGGACTTCTAGCTTTTGCAAAAAATGAACTATGTTGTAATACCATTCACATGTGGCTAGATTTTTAGCCAAAGACTGATGCTACTTTTTCTCTTCTGCTCCTCCCTCTATTTGTTCATTATGTGAATTTAGACCTATGGAATTTATGTATAACAAGTTACAATTTTCTTCAGCCATAAGTTTAGCCAAGCCCTAGCCTTTGACAAGCTTAGTGGGCTTCACCTCTATGTTAAATTCTATGAATTTTGTGATCCATTTAGCCCTCTTCCCATCAATATCTGGCTGAGTTAAGACATCTTTTACCGAGGCTGAAGGTACATATGAAACTACTTTGGAATGCAGGATATAAATTTTGAATGCCTTTAAAGACTTTATGAGAGCATAAGCTTGTTTTTCAATAAGGTCATACTTTAGTTCAGCATCCCTTAAAGTTTTTCTGAAAAAGGCCACAAGGTGTTCTATGCCTTCATCATTTTTCTGCAACAGAATTACTACAAGTGTATCATAAGGGGCAAAAGAGAAGATACAAAACTCCTTAGTGTAATCTAGGCTGATAAGAGTGGGAGCTTCCATGATAGCTTGCTTGATGGCTTCAAAAGAGATTCTTGAATCATTTGTCCATTTTATCTATGATCCTTTCTTCAGCATGGAAGTGATGTGCATTACTAACTCTGCAAAGTTTGGAATGAACACCCTTACAAAGTTAATCTTACCCAGGAAGGATTGAATGTCCCTTTTTGACCTTGGGATGGACAATGTCTAAATGGCTTGAACCCTTGTTGGATCAATATTTACACCTTCAGCAGAAACAATATGTCCTAGAAGTTTGCCTTCTTCTAGAGAAAACTGTGACTTATTTGGGTTCACTGAAATTCCAAACTGTCTGCACTTTAGGAAGACCTTCTTTAAATGTTGCAAATGGTCTTTGTAGCTGCTAGAGAAGATTTTTGTATCATCAAGATAAATAAGGACAAACTTGTCCTTCTCTCCCACAAAATCCATGTCCATGGCCCACTGAACAGTAGCTCCAACATTCGTCAGTCCGAAAGGCATCTTGGAGTACATGAAAGTGCCCCAAGGAGTAGTGAGGGCATTGTTTTCCTGATCTTTTGGATGTACAACAATATGATTGTAACCTGAAAATCCATCTAAGAAAGACATGACTCTAGCCCCTGAAACTCTTTGCAGCAAGTGTTCCATCTTGGGCAGGGGATAGTTATCTTTTTTAGAACACTTGTTTAGATATTTGAAGTCAAGACAAAGCCTGATTTCTCCATTTTTCTTTCTTACTACCACAAGGTTGGCTATCCACTTGAATGCCTTATGGGAACTATGATTTTGGCATCCAACAGCTTCTTGATTTATTTCTCAATCAAAAGGAAATAGAGAGGGCTGATAGGTCTTAATTTTTTCTTAAAAGGGATGGTGTTATGTTCTAGTGGGATCTTATGTTGAATGATGTCTGCATCATAGGTTTTAAGATCGGTGTATTTCGAGGAAAAAAATGTCAATGAATTGCTTCATGATGGTACAATACTCGAAATTTTGGGCAGAGGACAAATGTGTGGACAAATTTACGTTTTTCGGATGGGATGGGCTCCCTATATTATGTTTATAGACAACAGACTCATTTTCTATTTTGGCCAACTTATAAGGCATGTCGTTATGGTTGAAAATATTCTCTAGAGGCACCAATCCTTTTGGTATGTGATTACTGGGCAGTTGGACGATGCTTCCTTGGCCGATCTCGCTTTATAGCTTGGGTTGGCCGCATTCTCCCATGGCTTCATTTTCTTGATCGATGTGTGTTTCATAAAATTCCTCCATGACTTGCAAAAACCTGTTAATTTCCTCATCGTCTTCAAAAACCCTCCAGTATTTGACATTGTAAGGCAGAGACGGTCTGTATTTTACCTGAACTTCATATGTGAATTTAGGAGGCAAAGGAAGAATAAACATGCTAGCAAAAATAGCAAGGGAGTCGGCAAGCTCCTTCTTCATTCTTGGAATATAAGAAATGTTGAAATCATTAAAAGAAACCTTGAGCCTCCATACCTCATCTCTGTATGCCTTTAGCCTTGGATTCTTAGCTTGGAAACTTTTATTTACTTGTTGAATAATGAGGTCTACATCTCCAAACACTTTCAGGCCTTTGATACCCATTTCTTTAGTAGCGCTTAAGCCCAAAATCAAAGCTTCATTCTCTGAGATGTTGTTTTTGACTTGAAAGGTTAATTTGAAAGATAAATGAATGTATTCCTATGTTAGGGACACAAGGACTACACTTGCCCCTGTAGCTTCTTTAGAGAAAGGCCCATCAAAAAACATATCCCAAATCCATGGGTTTTCCTCCTCAGGGATCTGGCAAACTCGTTTCCTGAGCTGCGTGGAGGCCAACTAAGATTCTTCGATATGAAGGATACAAGCTCCAAAATCATTGTCGATAGCATATATGGGATGATTGGTGGGATTCTTTTCATCGCTATCTGTATAAGCCAACTGAGCTTCTCTGTATAATCTCTTGCTCTCTCCTCCAAAAACTGGAACAGTAGCATAAGACAGGTCATTTCGTAATGATCCACCCAACCTCTTAATCCAGCCTCTGGAAAGTAACATACCAAACTTGGGGGGTACATCTGCCACCACAATATCCATCATCATGCTTTTCATAGGCAGCTGAGACAAAGTGATGGCTGGGTCCTTGATTAATCCTAGACATTTCACTTTTCTAGAGTCAAAAGAGAACAGGTCATGGTAAGGCTTTGTGATGTCAAGACCCAACTCATCCATGACAGCCTTGGGTAGTAGATTATGGCTAGCTCCAGTGTCCAAAAGGCAATTGCGAAGGATCTTTTTCATGAATAGTCAGAGAGACATAGAATGATGGGGAGTTGTCTTCACAATTTTCAATCATTGGGCTGAGACAACTGGCTTGTCATCTTACAGATTTACATGGTCTATGGAGGCTTGGATTGCTTTAGGCTCAAGGGCCTTGAGGATGGATATTTTTAAGGACTCATTCTTCACTAGTTCAATCAGAGGCATAGGTATTCTTATCTTCTGAATTTTTTATTGAAAACTAAAATGATAAGGAGACTTATTGAGGCCTCTTACCTCATGAGTTGGAGATTTGAGGATGATGGGATAAACTGCTGGTTGTTTTTGCTTATTAGCTCATTGTATTGCAGAGACAGCAGATCTTTGAACAGGAGTTTCCTTGGCATTATCTATCTTTGACCTCAAATTATATCTTTTCTGATCTACAGTTTGTAGAATAGCTTTACCATCCCATTCTCAGCTGATCTGGTCATTGCATAATGACTTTTCATAGGTAGCTGAGGTCAAAAAGGAAGCATCACCTTTGTCTTCCAGACAATGGATCTCATCCTCTTCTTCAAACTGCTCCTCTTCCATGACTGTATTTTGAAAAGGAGCCTTCACCCATTGGTCTTCATTAGCATGTTTATTTCTTTGCAAATCTGCAACTACTCATTAGTTCTTCTATATGGA
The DNA here is from genome assembly GCA_000404065.3 of Pinus taeda. NCBI lineage: Eukaryota > Viridiplantae > Streptophyta > Pinopsida > Pinales > Pinaceae > Pinus > Pinus taeda. The sequence continues at coordinate 13,399 of APFE030072471.1, forward strand.
TTTGGATTTGGATTTCTAGGAGTAAAGGTATTAGGAGCTCTCCCTTTCATCGAGTGCTGCTCAACCTTTAATCTAGAGATTTCAGAGGCTAATGACTCTATAATTTTGGTCATTTTTTCTATCTTAGGATCAGAGGATGATGAATACTCTCCCTCTGTCTTCTTCTATCAACATTTCCCTTGAGCTTCTTTGCAGCCATGATGTTTGATTCCACTTCCAAGGCTGCATCCTACATGTCAGCCAAAGTAGCACATACCCTCTCTCTCAAAAGTAGGTAGAAGTCAGATTCAAAAGCACTGGCATAGGTGAGTTTAGCAGAGGTAGTAGTGGGATTTACTTCAACGGGTATCTTGTTGTACATATGGTTAAACCTCCTATTAAAATCAAACAAAAACTCACCATTTTCCCTCTTTAAGTTCCCAAACTCAGTGTGGTAGTAGAGTAGATCCTTCTTATCCCCCCAATGCTTTAGGAATGCATCATCTAAAGCTTCAATATCTGCTATAGATCTTGGGGTTAGTTCTCTTAACCATTTTCTAGCCTCTCCATCTAGACTTTGGACAAAGGCTCTCATCCACACATCATCTTCACTAATGTCCAGATTATTAGCATAGCTATAGAATGACTCAAGATGTTCTTCAGTAGTAACACCTTCAGTCCCAGTGAATTCAAGTCTATATTTCTGATATTCTCCACTAGGCATGGCATTCAGAGGAGTGGGAAGTATTAGAGGTCCATACCTAGCAGCTATGATTCTTTCCATTTTGTTAGGTGCTTGTGGACCTGCCATAGCTATGGTGGCTAAAAGAGTACTGGAAGTCTGAATGATAGCGGGCTGAGGAGTGACTGATAGGACTAAATGAGTATGATGGATGGGAGGTGAGGTTTTCTTTGGGCTTACAAAAAAAGGAGAACCTAAAGAATAAGGAGCTTTACGAATCTCTGAGAGTTTTTCTTCACTGCTAGTATTAGATGCTATACTCTCAACATGCATTTGTTCTATTTCAAGCCTTTCTTGAAGAGATATAGAAGATTGTTTAGGTTTACCTGATCCTGATGCTCCTTTTTGCAATAACTTTCTCTCTTTGATGATTTTTTCAGGGTCAGGTACTGGGTCATCTTGTAGCTTCTGAGGATTTCTCTGAGTATGTCTCACAAAATGAGCCAGAACTACGAAGTGGAGTTGCCAAGAGGTTTGACCTCTAGTAGAGTCGCGAGATAGATGATTACAACAAAAAATGTGCCCAGATTTTGTCTATCATCAAATATGGATGTATGTCATTTCCCAGGGAACCTGAGCTTAGGTTTCCTCTCCCTGGAAACGGCGCCAATTATGTTAGCACTCCAGGAAACTCTCCTAGGTTGCAGCTCGAAGATGCCTAGTAACACATAATCTTCAATATTGTTCTCAAAACTATTGGAATGAATGATGGTTTGGATCAAGTTAGATAACCATTTTAGCTCTATTCGCACTCATGACATGCATGAACACTCTCACCAATACAAGGCTTTAGACCACTAATACTCAATAATTTATAAATTCAATGGATAGATGGAGAATACTGACTATAACAGTAGATTGCATACATAAAAATAAATGAATGGCTAGCTACAAGAAGAAAAAGAGAATATTGACTGTACTGGAAGATTCATATATGACCACCTATGGATGGCTAGCTACAGGTAGCAAAGAGGCTTGCAAATCTAATTTATCAAAGCAGAAATAAGATGATAGTTATCTGGACTTAAACATAAATAAAACATGAACAAATTGCTCAAGTGCAAGCATAGAACAACAAAGAGAATGGACATTGAACATATAATGGAAAAAGAAGCTTATATTGCTAGAATGGAGATGAGAAGCTTGAAGGAATAGAAGAGGAATAAGCTCCAGAAGTTGAACCTCTATTACATCTTGTTTTCAGCTATTTATAGCCTATTTACAATGCTCCTGATCTCTAAGAGGCTTGGAGTCTTAGTCTGCTTGATATGCATTGTTAACTGATTTGATCCCTCTAGGCAAGCATGGGATCAGAGTTTTCTGCTTCTAACAACAGAGTAACCGCTTTTAGATATTTTTGGTGGCTTGTTTCATTGTCTGGGAGGTCTCCTGTGCCATAAATGCTCCATAACATTTTTTGGTGTGACTGTTGCACTGTTTGAGCTCCCTGATCTTTCTGTTTTAGGCTAAAGCGTGTTGTGGCCCTTCTAATGATTTAACAATGCATGCTTCTGAAATAGCAGAACAACATTGCCCTATGGTGGACCTCTGTTGAAAAAAATGTATCTTTTGTTGTGTGTGGAGCATGATTGTTCAGAGGTCTTTGTTTCAGCCGGATGTATACCCCAGGAAGTTTGTACACCCCTCCACGCAGGGGGGTGCAGGGGCGACTTGTCCCCCCCGCGGGGGTCCAGGGGCCAGCAGCGCCCCCCAAGCTAAAAATAGATGTAAATTTTCCTTGTAAAAGTATAGTAATTTCTAGTCAATCTGGGCCGTTCATTAGGCGGATGATCTGACGGTAGAACTTATGTTTAGTTTAGGGTTTTTTTCCCTAGAAGGCAACCCCTCTCTTTGTATGAAGGCATTGTATTTGAGGCTATGAAATAGATGTGTATTCTGTGTGTGAGCGAGAAATAGAGAGGTGAGACTGTGAGAGTAAATAGAGGATATTACAACGAATTTGTTGTAGGTTGTGTCTCTTCATTTTGCCAGATAATAGAAAGGAAGGACTGGCTGTTCGGGGTGGATGTAGCCCAAACTGGGTGAACCACGTATATCTGTGTCTCTCTTGTTTTATGCGTTTTCTATGTTTATATTTCTACAATATTATATGTGTTCCATTGCTCCGTAATATATACTTTTCTAACATATTTATGTTTTAAACAGAAAACACAGCAATCACTGATAAATCCTGCCTTCTCTGTCCTTTTTGGACTTCATCAGTCCTCCAAAATGTGATATATATTCATCGGGTCCACCTTTGGGTAGCTATCGCAAGTCGCATTTGGCATGTCCCCATGTTCCCTTTGTAATTTTGCAATCAAGTGAGAAATACTAAAAATCATCAAAAAACGGTCATGGCGGCTTTGTAAATACATATATTTTTATTTCAAAAACCCATCAGGTCTAGGATTCATTGCTACCACAAGGCTCCCAGGCTTCCTTTGTATTTCGTTGAAACAAATAAAATACACTAAAAACATTGAAAAATAGCTTTCCCCAGACCTGAAATATTATAAAATATCATTCCCGAACCCTTTTGGGTCCGAGGTTTATCACTATCGGCGCTGCCAAGGCTCCCTTTGTATTTTCGTTATATAACGAAAATATACCAAATACATTGAAAACTGCTTGGGCGCTGTTATCGGGAATAGTGTCCACTCGGAGCTGCTATTCCCACTAAGACTGGTAGCTATCTTAGAAACAAACAAGTAAAGACTACTTTCGCTTTCCTTTATGAAAAATAGATAAGAGTGGAACAAACGACACCAACCTTAGTCTTGCGCTTGGTTCCTTGCTTGATTCCTCTCCTTCCTGATAGATCTTTGCCGCTTCTTCTTCGTTTGCCCAGCTTCAAAGAGCATCTATGGAATCAAAGCAGCGTAATACTATCGAAGAACAGAGATCTATATTCATAAATAACACAGGACCAGATATGTATTAACCACACAAATGCATATACAATCAAACATACAAGAATGCGGAGGAAAACTTGAATAGATTTATTAATATCAAGAATAGCAAGAGGATTACAACCAATTGCTCTGACCCAGCATCATCCTCCATCAAGAAAGCCCTTCTTCACCTCAAGTAAAGCTTAGATCACCCAACACTATGAAGTTTCACCAGAAAACCAACAACACTTCTCTACAAGATGCAAGATTCCAGCCTGCGGATCTCTGTGATGAGGGATCCATATATAGATGATTGTAGGGGGGTGAGTCATCTTCTAGGGTCTTGATTAGTGTCCTCTCTCTGAT
>APFE030072471.1:25330-43630 GCA_000404065.3 Pinus taeda
GAGGATTACAACCAATTGTTCTGACCCAGCATCATCCTCCAGCAAGAAATCCCTTCTTCACCTCAAGTAAAGCTTAGATCACCCAACACTATGAAGTTTCACCAGAAAACCAACAACACTTTTCTACAAGATACAAGATTCCAGCTTGCAGATCTCTGTGATGAGGGATCCATATATAGATGATTGTAGGGGGGTGAGTCATCTTCTAGGGTCTTGATTAGTGTCCTCTCTCTGATAGTTCTTGATTCCACTCGGAGATTGATGATCTCTTAATCATCCCTAGTCGAAAACAGAGAGGCAAGTGTCAGAGGGAACCTTCTGGAAGATTCTATTATCTTCCACCTCGCAAACTGTCTACCATTTGTCCATTCTCGCCCATCGCACCCTACAAAGGGGCCATCCAGCATGCATCACACCCTTTACACTCGGAAGGTGATATGCATAACACCCTTTGCACTGGGTATTCAGTATGGTCCAGTTTTGACCATTTCTGAGCAGTTTTTAGTGGAGAACTTCTGGGAGATGATGTAATCAGCTGACCTTGTTCCTTTAGGTAGTGAAGCAACACTTTAAGGGACTTAGGAGCCCTTAGTTTATGGACATTTATGATTGGGGTTGCAGTGCCCAAAAATGTCTATAACGGGCGCAGATCTCAAAATGTATGAATTCCCAACTATAATGTTGTTGGGTCCAACTCATCAGGTCGTGTATATAAATATGCATAGGCCCTGCCCCTTGGTATAGCATCGACACGATGCCAGCAATGCGATAAATCGCAATCTCGAGTCGTTCACTCCCTAGGCCTTTATATATATAACATATGCTCCCCACCGATGCGACCTGCTGATCTGATCATCGGCGATCGCTGATCGGTGGTGCCATGCGCCTACCTTTACACTGTCCCCTTTGCCTAGATGATATGCGATTTGCCACTTAGATCTGGGCCATTGATCAGCCATATCTAACAGTTGCTGTGCAATGCCCAATTTAAGCCTGTGATAATGGTTTTTCATGGTTTTTGAGCATTTTGAGCCTCCCGATAGTGTATTTCCGCCCTTCCAAGGGCTTTCCTCCTATGGCCATTTTGACTTTGAATGATCCTTAAGAGTATTTTGAAGACTTTTGGGGCATACTTGGATCCTTTGGAGTGATTTTGAGCAAATTTGGAGACTCTAAAAGGCATACTTGGATCCATTTTTGGACCATTTTCCCACAAGGCTAACACCTATCATCCAGGAACAACTATAGGTCTGGGACGAAGATTTATAAAAAAAGGCAGTGAAAATACTCACTATCCTTTGCAAAAATTAATTTTCAATTTAGCAACTGCTTATCTCCAATATAGTAAAGGCCATGAATTATACTCATGAATAGATTATATGTTAGGGATGCTTATGGACAGTAAGACAATACGCCTACATACCCTTACGTGTGTTCTATTGTCAAACAAAGATCTTACTAACAATGGATCATGTGATCAAGTGAGATAATGATAATATCATCCAGGAACAACTATAGGTTTGGGATGATTGCAAAAATTAATCTTCAATTTAGCAACCACTTAGCTCCAATATAGTAAAGGCCATCAATTATGCTCATGAAGAGATTATATTTCAGGGATTCTTATGGACATTAAGTAAATATGCTTAGATACCCTTATGTGTGATCTATTGTCAAACAAAGATCTTACTAACAATGGATCATGTGATCAAGTGAAATAGTGAATGTCATTGATGAAGCGAGTGATCAAGTAAAATATGAACTATAATTGATCTTCAATTATATGGTTGTGATCTTACTTCCCTCTTCTACAACTAATTGTTGAAAATTTCCAAATAGATAAGTATTCCTAAATGTATATATGAATTGTATTGAATTATTACTAATTTTTTATGGTCTATTTCATGGATAAATTAATTTTTAGGTTGCCTCTCTAGCTGTGATTTATGGATTTGTGAATAATGGAATGGTTGTGTGCATTTAGGTTGAATAAATCTATAGTTTCATGCCTGACAATAGTAAAAAGTTAATAACAGAAACAATTCAGTTTTTGTGTGATGTATTCAATTCAATAGTAAATAGTTAATAAAAGAAAAAAATTCAGTTCAGTTACTTCGTATATTTGTGTGAATTTGGGTTCAGTTTTTGTGTGAATTATTTAGTTCAGTTACTTCGTAAATTTGTGTGAATTTGGGTGGTAAACTAAATTAACGCATCCTCAAATTGCACATAAGTTACATGCATGGACCAATACCATGTAGCTATGTTTGACATGCAGGCCCTGAAAATTTATCTCCTATGAAATAAGAGAACCGCTTTAAATAACAAGTTCTCGAAATCTAACCAAAATGATTGTGTTAATCTCTACCCACAACTAAAACCAACATGCACCTCTAAATGGAACCAACATGATCAAATATGGCACATACAAATCTAGGGTTTGAAATTCCCTTAATGCACATTAGACGTCCAATGATCCAAACGACATTTGAACGCATCCACCAGTTTTAAGAGCTTTAGTAGGAAAACATCGACATATATAGAGCATCTAGCTCAGTGAGCATCAAGGTTTGTGAGAAAGAGTGAGTAGATCGCAGAGTATTGCCTTATTTCAGTCTTTACAGAAAATTTAAGTAATTTTTAGTTAAGAATCATACAAGTTTTAAAGTAAATTCTACTAATTTTCATAATTTAAGGGCAGTTTCATTGATCCAGAAATAGGTAATGAATAAAAGGAATATGAGCTTACTAATGATGACAACACCGCGAGGATTCTAGAGCGTCATTTTTATTCCATTAGAGTCCAATGAGGTGCGCAGTACTATTCTCATAACATTCTTGGTGACCACAATGTTAGATATTTTGAACATCTAAGCCTCTCATTTGGGTCTTCTGCATGGCCTTCCAAATTCATCAAATGCCAATGCCATCCTTGCAAACAGTAACAAAGTGCGACACAGAAACTAAAGCATAAACTTAAAAGCAAGGATGGAAAAATAGTGAATTTTGAACCAGAGATTTGTGGTGTGTGTACTCCTCCCTATGTGGAAGATGAGTAAAAGTGGGGTGTGTTATCACCCCAAGAAACTCTCCTAGGTTGTACCTTGGAGATGCTCGGGAACATTTCAAACTCAACTTAATGTTGGAAATGGATGAATGGAAGGAATGATGCTTGTTCAAGCCAGATAACCACTTCTACTATGCTTAACTCTAGACATGCGTGAACATAACCAGACTACAAGGCTTTAGACCACCAATTACTCACAGTTTAAGGAATTAGGTGAACATGGAGAATACTGACCACACCAGCAAATGCACAAGACCATGTGATGGCCGGCTGCAACCAGTAAAATGTCTGCAAATCTATTTCCTAATGCACAGACAGGATGACAACTCTCTAGCATTAGGTTAACAAAAACCTGCATAACACATTCAATGATATATACTAGATTTCAACACAGAGGTAGGATGACAGCTCCTCTAATGCAAAACATCTAGAGTACATGAAAATTGCATAACAGGCACAACCTAGAATAGAATAGAAGTGGAAAGTGAGCAATTAACAGCAAAAGAAGCTTGTATTAGCTGAAAATGAAGACGAGAAACTGCAAGTATCAAAGTAGTTACAGTCTCCAGAAGTTGAACCTTACATCAAAACAACAACCATCAACCCTGATTACATCTTGTTTCTCGGTATATATAGAGTTTCATTACAAAGATATTTTGCTATTCTAGGCGCGAAGGGGTCATAATTGATCACCAACCGCTTTAACTGTCTGATGGAGTCTTTGGTACAATTTGCCTGCTTCAGTGAATGGATTTGATCTTCTTGGATGCTTTGTTGTCCTTCTCGGGCAGGTGGAGTGTTGTATGGGTGAAATTCCATAACTGATAAACGTATTTAACTGCTTGACGGTTGTCCTTCTCGTTCTTTGGCCATACTGCTCTTGAATGCAGTTGTTGAGGAGTAACTGCTCGAAGTACAGAACAATGGCCACCTTCTTCCTTTAGATGCATGGTATAGGTCAAGGATGCAAGGACTGCATGGCGGAAGCATGAGCACGATGAGAACAAATATCAGTTGTTGGATCAAGTGAATGGATGGCAGAGATCTCTTAGTGGGAGAAATCAGGTGGAAGCGAGAACAGACAAACATGAGCCATCGGATCACGGGAGGACAGAGCCAATGGCCATCAGGCGGAAGAGTAGCACAAGAGATAACAAGCAGGGATGGGAAAATGGGTGGTAAGTGGTATGTATCGCACCGCTTTTGGGAGGGAAGCGGTAAACATACACGGGCTCGCGATACGAGTCATGGGGCAACGTGTGGTGGATGTGACGGGAGGAAAACCGTTGTGATCACGAGTTAATGTGCGGTTATGTTTCGGTAGCAGGGGAAGCGGATGTCGTCCGATCATCTTAGAGATGATCAGATGGTGGAAGATCAATGCACATGTTTTCTGTCGGATGTGGCCAGGGACCGTTAGATCGGGGTGTAGAGATCAACAGTTGCGATTAAGATGGAGGGTCGTATGGGCGCGGGTTCATGGGGTAAGTGCCTAAGGTTTAAGGTTGGAAAGGGCCATTCTACAAGGTTTAGAGGAAATACAGAGGAGATGGAACAAAAGAAGGACAAGTGGGATACGGGAAAAAGGGAAAAGTAACCGATATGGAATCCCTCTGCGCACCATCAAGCGGACCAAGTTTGTGTCTGACCTTAGAAAATCTTCATTATATAGCAGAGCTAACACTGGCTCCTTCTGGGGATGAGATCCTCCCTGTGGGGTCTCAATAACTGTAGACCAATGCCTTCATACAAAACAAGCTTAAAAACATTTCCTGGTATTCCATTGGGCATGGAGTCTAACTAAACCTACACTAAAACTGATAAAAGAAAATATTTACAACTTTAAGGCCAAAAGACCTTAAATGACATAAATTTTCAGAAAACGCCCATTAACTAGGCGATCAAAAACCACTTCTCCCCCCATACTTTGCAGCATGAAGGTATTGTTCCCTTGGACCTGAGAAATGATAAAAGGCCCTGTCTAGAAAGCATTAAAATTCCCATGGTTGCCTTTCTTCTCTTTAAGTGCATCCCACTTCAGAACCAAATCTCCAACCTAAAAATTATCTATTTTTTTCCTCTTTTCAAAAGCATCCTTGATCTTCTTCTGATGTGTTGTAGACTTTTCAACCAGCTGTTCTCTGATTTGATGTACCTCTGCTAAATCAGTGATCCTTTTTTCCATATCTTCTTCCTCATTCTAGTCTTCTTTTAAGAAATTTGCCACAAGGAAAGCTAATTGAATTGGGAATACAACCTCAGTGCCATAGACCAGCTTAAATGGAGAATTCCCTATAGATTTCTTAATGGTCACTATGTCAGCCCACAGTGCATATCTGAGCTTAGAATCCCAATTCTTTTTGTTGTCCTCCAACAGCTTTTTGATTATCCTTATCAGGCTTTTGTTGGAAGATTCTACTAGACCATTACCTTGAGGGTAGTATGAGGTGGAATGAACTAGTTTAATGCTCATTGAATTACACATGTCCACCAATTCTTTTGTTATGAAGGTTGTTGCATTATCTGTGACTAATTTATGTGGACAACCAAATCTGGTGAAGATATTCTCTGTTAAAAACTTCATGACCACATTATGATTATCCTTCTTGGTAGGGATTGCTTCAATCCACTTAGTGAAGTAATCAGTGGATACTAGGATCCATCTGTGTTGGCCACTGGAATGTGCATTGATTTCTCCAATGAAATCCAAGCCGTACTACTAAAAAGGGCCATTTTCATGTATTGGTTTTAAAGGTAGGGAATTCAATTGTTGTTTCCCTTCAAATCTTTTGCACCTGTCACAAGATTTAACAAATGAAAAGACATTAGAAAATAAGGTGGGCCAATAGTACCCAACTCTCAGGATCTTGTGGATTGTAGTTTTCCAATAATGGTGTCCTCTACACATGCTGAAACGAAATTGCTGCATAACTTCCATTGACTGTTCTTTGTCCAGACACCTCAAAAGCATTTCAGATGGGTCCCTCCAGTAGAGTAGGTTTTCATTAATACAATATTTTGATGCCCTGAGTTTAATCGTTCTAGCTTGACTTGTGCTTAAGCCTGGAGGGATTTCTAATTTCAGTAAGAAATTGCTATTGCAGAATACCAATCACAAGAAGCAAGATTTTCTACCAATGACTACTTTTCTCTTAGTTCAGTTGCTTCCTCTTCTTCTGTTTGACCATCTTCTGAATTCAAGCACATGAGGTTCATGTCCAATGTTCTGCAATTTTCTTCAGCTAATAAACTGGCAAGACCCTGGCCTCTGACAAGCTTGGTGGGCTTCAGTTCTATATTAAATTCAATTAACTTTGCAATCCACTTAGCCCTTCTTCCATCAACATCAGGCTATATTAAGACATCTTTTATTGTAGTAGAGAGCACATATGCAATTATTTTGGAATGCAGAATGTAAATTCTGAATGCTTTCAAAGACTTGATAAGAGCATATGTTTGTTTCTCAATGATATCATACCTCAGTTCAGCATCCCTTAATGTTTTGCTGAAGAATGGCACTAGATGTTTTGAGCCTTCCTCATCTACTTGCAATAAAACTGCTACAAGGGTGTCTTCAAAGGAAAATGAAAATATATGGAACTCCTTGCTGTAATCTAGGCTACTCAAAGTGGGAGCTTCCATAATGGCTTTTTTAATGGACTCAAAGGATCTCCTTACTGAATCAGTCCATTTTATCTCTGACCACTTTTTCAACATGGAGGTAATATGCTTCACCAGTTCTGCAAAATTTGGGATAAACCTCCTTACGAAATTTATTTTGCCCAGAAAGGACTGGATATCCTTCTTTGATCTCGGGACAGACAAAGTTTGTATTTCTCTTACTCTCTCTTGGTTAATTCGGACACCTACAGCGGAAACAACATGTCCCAACAACTTGCCTTCTTCTAAAGCAAATTGTGACTTTTTAGGATTGACTGAAATCCCAACCTTCTGCACTTCAGGAACACTCTCCTCAAATGCTGCAAGTGGTCATGATGGCTGCTGGAGTATACTGTTATATCATCAAGGTAGATAAGGACAAATTTATCCTTCTCTCTCACAAATGCTATATCCATAGCTCTCTGAAAGGTGGCTCCAACATTCATCAGCCCAAAAGGCATCTTGGAATACATAAAAGTGCCCCAAGGAATGGCGAATGAAGTCTTCTCTTGGTCATCTGGATGTACAACAACCTGATTATACCTTGAAAATCCATCCAGGAAAGACATCACTTTGGCTCCTGGGACTTTTTGCAGCAAATGCTCCATCTTGGGTAGGGGATAATTGTCTTTCTTAGAGCATTTGTTTAAGTTTCTGAAATCAACACAGAGTCTGATTTCTCCACTTTTCTTCCTCGCCACCACTAGGTTGGCTACCCACTTGGAATACCTGAGAGGGACTATGATTTTGGCAGCCAGTGACTTCTTGATTTCTTTTTCAATCAAAGGGAGGAGCAAAGGGTTTATTGGTCTTAGATTTTGCTTGAAAGGTATGGTGTCTTTCTCTAAAGGAATTTTATGCTGGATGATCTTCTTGTCATACGTTTTTAGGTCACCGTATTCCTAGGAAAAGACATCAGCAAATTGCTTCATTAAATTGCAGTATTTAGCACTTTGGTCAACAGACAGATGAGTGGACAGATTTATATATCTTAGCTGACCTGGACTTCCTATATCACGCTTACAGACTGCAGTTTGGTCTTCTTTTTGGACAGCTTTGTAAGGCACATCATTCTAGTCAAACAGCTTTTCTAAAGGAACTAGACCCTTAGGTATATGATTGTTGGGAAATTGGACAATGCTATCTTTGCCAATTTTATTTCTAAGCTGGGATTGGGGACTTTCTCCTAATGCTTCATTATCTTGGTCAATTTGCATTTCAAAAAATTCATCAATGACTTGCAGGAACCTATTCACTTCATCGTCATCTTCAAAAACTTTCCAATGCTGGACATTATCAGGCAAGGATGTTCTATATTTCATTTGGACTTCATAAACAAATCTGGGAGGCATGGGAGGGATAAACATGCTAGCAGACACAACAAGGGAATCAGCAAGCTGATTTTTGGCTCTAGGGATGTATGAAATACAAAAGCTATCAAAAGAGTTTTTAAGTCCCCATACCTCATCTCTGTATGCTTTCAATCTTGGGTGCTTTACTTGAAATGTTCTGTTTACTTGTTGAATGATAAGGTCAACATCTCCGAACACCTTTATGCTTCTGATTCCTCTGTCTTTAGCTGTGTTAAGGCCCAATATCAAAGCCTCATATTCTGCTATATTGTTGGTGACTTGGAAGGCCAACTTAAAAGATGTGTTCTTTCTTGTTTTGGAGATATCAGCACCACCCCTGCTCTTGTAGTCTCCCTGGAACATGCTCCATCAAAGAACATCTCCCAAACCTAACTTCATTGTTCTCCCTCAGCCTGAACTGTTGGTTTCTTAAGCTGCATTGAGGCCTTGTGAGATTCTTCTATTTGGAGAATGCACTCTCCAAAATCAGTGTCCACAGCATAGATAGGATGATTGGAAGGGTTCTTTTCATCACTGATGATGTATGCCAGCTGTGCTTCTCTATACAATATCCTGTTTTCTCCTTCAAAAACTGGGACAGTAGGCATAAGATAGATCATTCTGTAATGTCCCACCTAGTCTCTTAATCCATCCTTTGGGCAACAGCATGCCAAACTCAGGAGGGACATCTGCTACCACAATGTCCATCATCATGCTCATCATGGGCAGCTGAGTTAGGGTAATGGCCAGGTCTTTGATCAATCCTAGGCATTTTACTTTCCTTGAATCAAAAGAAAATAAATCATGATATGTTCTGGTGATGTCAAGGCCTAACTCTTCCATGACAGCTTTAGGCATCAGATTGTGGCTGCCCCTATGCCTAGCAAGCAATTATGGAGGGTTTTGTCATGAATAGTCAAGGATACATAAAATGATGGAGAATTTTCATCAGCAGGTTCAGTCATTGGGCTAAGCACAACTGCAGGCTTATCATCTTGCAAATTGACAGAGTCAGTGGAGGTTTGTGTGGCTTTCAGTTCAAGAGCTTCAAGGATAGGCTTTCTAAACACTTCACTCTTTACAAGTTCTAATAGAGGTACAGATATTTTTAACTTCTGGACTTCTGTTTCAAAGCTGTAAAAGGAAGGTGACTTATCAGGACCTCTTACCTCTTGAGTTGGAGCTTTGAGGATGACTAATTCAGCTGCTGGCCTTCTTTGTCTGATATTCTGTTGCTCTGTTGGAACAACATCTCTCTGAGCAGGATTCTCCTTGACATTGTTTGCTTATGACCTCAAATTGTATATTTTTTGTTTACCACTCTAAAGAATAGCCTCTCTATCCCACTCTTGACTAGTTTGATCTAGGAGTAATGATTCTTCATCTGCAGCCAATGTCAAAAAGGCAGCACTGCCTTTATCTTCCATGCAATGAATTTCATCTTCCTCTTCAAGTTGTTCCTCCTCCATGACCACGTTTTGAAAAGGAGCTTTAACTTTCTATTCTTCATTTTTTTCTTTACCCCTCTGAATGATTTGCAATTGTTCATTTTCTCTTCTGAATGGGTTTGAGTTTCTTGGAGCAAATGTGTTCTGCCTTGTCTTTCCTGAGTTCTATTCAACCTTCATCTTAGATATCTCAACAACCAATGACTCTATCATTCTGGTCATTTCGTTTAATTTAGGCTCTGAAGATGAAGCAGAGGAAGAAGAAGCCTCACTTCTCTGCCTCCTTCTGTCATCATGACTTTTAAGCTTTTTTGTAGCCATAATATTAGATTCCACTTCTAGAGCTGCATCTTGCATATCAGCCAGAGTGGCACATCTTCTTTCTCTCAATAACAGGTAGAAATCAGAGTCAAAAGCATTGGCATAAGTAAGTTTGGCAGAGGCGGGGGTTGGCTTTACTTCAGCTAATATCTTACTATACATCCTATTAAATCTTTTATTAAAATCAGGCAAAGATTCCCCATTTTCCCTCTTTAGGTTACCAAACTCAGTATGGTAATATAGCAAGTCTTTTTTATCTCCCTAGTGCTTCAAAAATGCATCATCTAAAGCTTCAATATCAGCAATGGATCTAGGGGTCAGTTCTCTGAACCACTTTCTAGCCTCTCCATCAAGGCTTTGGACAAAAACTCTAATCCACACATCATTTTTGCTAATGTCTAAGTTATCAACATAACTGTAAAAAGATTCAAGGTGTTCTTCAGTAGCTACCCCATCTGTACCAGTGAACTTGGGAATATACTTCTGGTACTCTCCTGCAGGCATGGCATTCAAAGGAACAGGCAGGACCAAGGGTCCATACCTAGTAGCTATAATTCTTTCCATCTTTGTGGGAGCTTGTTGGCCTGCCATGACTGGGGTAGGTGGAAGTATATCGGCAAATTGAATGGTAGGGAACAATGAAATAGATGACAGAGACAAGGGAATATGATGGACTATATGGGAGGCTTTCTTTGGACTGAGATCCAAAGGGAAACTAACTGAATAAGGAGCTTTATGAATCTTTGCAAGTGATTCTTCACTAGCAATACAAGGCTCTAATTCTTCATACTATGCATTCTCAACTATAACCTTCCCTTGTAGAGATGCATAAGATTTATTAGGCTTACCTGATCCTGATGCTCCTTTCAGTGATGTTTTCTTTGATTTGACAATCTTCTCAGGGTCAGGCACTCGGTTAGTTGGTGATTTCTGAGGATTTATCTGGGCATGCCTCATGAACTGAGCCAGAACTGAAACGTGGAGTTGCCACCTAGTTGGTTCTCCAATAGAGTCACCAGATAGACGATTACAACCAGAAATGTGCCCAAACTTTGTCTATCATCAAAATCTAGAACTCTATCATTCTCCTAGGGAAGCTGAGCTTCGACCTCCTCTCCCCGGCAACAGTGCCAATTAATTTTATCACCCCAGGAAACTCTCCTAGGTTGTATCTGAGAGATGCTCGGGAACATTACAAACTCAACTTAATGTTGGAAATGGATGAATGGAAGCAATGATGCTTGCTCAAGCCAGATAACCACTTCTACTATGCTTGACTCCAGACATGCATGAACACCCCCAGACTATAATGCTTTAGACCACCAATTACTCACAGTTTAAGGAATTAGGTGAACATGGAGAATACTGACCAAACCAGCAGATGCACAAGACCATGTGATGGTCGGCTACAACAATTAAAAGGTCAGCAAATCTATTTCCTAATGCACAGACAGGATGACAGCTCTCTAGCATTAGGTTAATAGAAACTTGCATAACACATTCAATGATACATACTATACTTCAACATAGAGGTAGGATGACAGTTCCTCTAATGCAAAACATCTAGAGTACATGAAAGCTGCATAACAGGCACAGCCTAGAACAGAATAGAAGTGGAAAGTGAGCAATTAACAGCAAAAGAAGCTTGTATTAGCTAAAAATGAAGATGAGATGCTACAAGTATCAAAGTGGTTACAGTCTCCAGAAGTTGAACCTTACATCAAAACAACAACCATCAACCCTGATTACATCTTGTTTCTCGATATATATAGAGTTTCATTACAAAGATATTTTGCTATTCTAGGCACGAAGGGGTCATAATTGACCACCAACCACTTTAACTATCTGATGGAGTCTTTGGTACAATTTACCTGCTTCAGTGAACGGATTTGATCTTCTTGGATGCTCTGTTGTCCTTCTCGGGTAGGTGGAGTGTTGTATGGGTGAAATTCCATAACTGATAAATGTATTTAACTACTCAAGGCTTGTCCTTCTCGTTCTTTGGCCATACTGCTCTTGAATGCAGCTGTTGAGGAGTAACTGCTCGAAGTACTGAACACTGGCCACCTTCGTCCTTCATATGCATGGTACAGGTCAAGGAAGCAAGGACTGCATGGAAGAAGTATGAGCATGACAGGAACAAATATCAGCCATTGGATCAAGTGAATGGATGATAGAGATCTCTTGGCAAGAGAAATCAGACAGAAGCAGGAACAAACAAATGTGAGCCGTTAGATCATGGGCAGACATATCCGATGGCCATCAGGCAGAAGAGTAGCACGGGAGATAACGAGAAAGGACAGGTAAATGGGTGGTAAGCAGTATGTATCGCACCGCTTTTGGGATGGAAGTGGTAAACGTATGCGGGCTCGTGATACGAGTCATGGGGCAATGCGTGGCAGATGTGACGGGAGGAAAACTGTTATGATCGCGAGTTAACACGCGATTATGTTTCGGCAGTGGGGGAAGAAGATGTTGTCCGATCATCTTAGAGATGATCGGACGGTGGAAGATCAGCGCACATGTTTTCTGTCAGATGCGGCTGGGGACCGTTAGATCGAGGTGTAGCGATCAACGGTTGCAATTAAGGCACAGGGTCGTATGGGCGCGGGTTCATGGGTTAAGCGCCCGGGGTTTAAGGTTGGAGAGGGCCATTCTGCAGAGTTTAGAGGAAATATAGAGGAGATGGAACAGAAGAAGGACAAGCGGGATATGGGAAAAAGGGAAAAGTAACCGATGTGGAATCCCTCTGCGCACCATCAAGCGGACCAAGTCTACCTCTGACCTTAGGCCTCAAGCCTCTAGCATATCTCCTTCCAAAACTCACTCCAAGATGCCATAACTAAGGGATGAACATCAAATCACAAGGAAACAAGGGTTTCCTATACAAATGGGGGAAGTGCAGAAGGCACAAGGGTCTTCAGACCTGATCAGGGGGAAATCTCAGTATAATAACCTTTCTCTCTCTCTTCTCTCCTCCATTAGGCCTTCCCTTTGGTGTCTTTTTATACCAATTCCAAAGTATTTTTTTAGTTAGGAATTGGTTGGGAACAGTTGAGGCCACGGGCACTAACAGATGATCAGCAGGTAAAACCCGCGATCTCTGCCCGAAAATAAGTAGTTTTATATTTTTTTAAGTGTTTTAATACATATACGTGGGTTGGGTATATACGAACCCACGTATACACGCGTTTAACTCAGGGAAATGTCGCGTACAGGCAATAAAACACAGTTTTTTAGATTTTGGACCAGGTCTGGAAGGAAGGGTTGCCCTAGGCCATGAGTGCAGCATCACAAACCACAATAGTGAGATTTGGAGCTATAACAAATGCCCCCTGATATATGAGGTCAGAAGGGGTACATGATGGCCGAAATATATTAAGAAAGTACATGGAAAGGAAATCTGCCAAAAGTCGAGGAGTACTTCACTAGAATTCAGCCTGCCAAGCCACAAAAGAAGATCAGAAAGAAACACCGCCTGAGGCAGGCATAACCATGCTCAGAGAAAGAAAAGCATGTCCGCATATCAAGTACAAGCGGATCCACTAAGTATACAAGTATAAATGACTGGAAAATACATAATGGATCATCTGATCATGATCGAACAAGTACATGTCTGAATATCACATATAAAATGTCAATGATGCTGGAAGATACAACGGATCACTGATATCAAAGACTGATCCCAAAAGGTACCAACTGAACATGATGGAAAAGGATGGTACTGCACTGCAAACTCAGGTGCCAGCATATAGAATGTCGCCATGACTGACTGCAACATATAAGGTGGAATGGTATCAAATAGCAGCAATAGGAGCAACTGTCAAGTGAACCAATGAATGCTGATACAACCTCAGGTCTTCACCGACCGCCGTGGTACATTTCTACACCATGGGAATAAATGACCTGAAGTCGACCATGTGAGAAATCGTTTGATTACCGGTCATTGATGTATACCGTTAACAAACGCGAGACTACTCACCGATAATGATAATGAGCGTCAAGGTACCCAGTACAAAATAACAAGTGCGAATAAATGAGCTGAAGTCGAACACCTGTAAGAATCTATCGATCAAGAGACAATGATGGTTTCCCACTGTCGATACTGAGCACAAGGTAACCTATCAATAATGAAAATAGGGCCAGGGTGCAACTCTAGGCCTGCCCTCAGAGCCAGATGTCGTCGTCGATAAGGACAAGACCTGCCAGCAAGAAGTCAAAGGGGACCTTCTCAAACCGACACGAGTAAAGGACCAATATAACTGATGTGATGTAAGACATGACACTGACAACCAGGATGGCTGACTGAAAAATGAGTCAAGAGACACCGCAAAGAGGCCAACTCAGGCTAACTTCCCTTGAACAAAAGCACGACTCAATGTGAATATGGCAGCATATGATGAATCTGTATAAGTTCGTCATGGAAGAGGCACAAACGAACCCTCCATATGATTGGAAGAGATAACCAATCGGGGGAGAACTGAATCAATAACAAAGGTTAAGGTGTACCTAAGTCAAACTAAATCCCACCCAAGCGGAGGAGACTTTTGATTTGAGTGCTTTGTTCAAGGGCGACACAACTGACTCTAGCTGCCAATAATAGATGGAAATACTGTCCCGTTCCCGCTCTTTTTGGAATATTTAATTTTTTTTTCTTTTTTTATTAAGCTCGAAAAAGAATAAAAGAATGCTATGGTATAGTGGAAAGAACGAGTGTCAATGAAACAGATGATCTAGTTCCTGGGAGGGGAACATTCCTATGCTCAATGCAGGGAGGCGAAAACTGGTCGGTGACACTCAAAGGTATGTTCTTTCCACGGGTTGAGGTGTGTCAAGTTGTAGAAGTCAAGGGTATGCAAGGTTGATTTTGTAGTCGTCATGGTCAAAAGTTGGCTTAAACGCGAGTCCAAGTGAAGCCGGCTCTAGGCCAAAAGGTGCAAATGGTCAACATGCAATGCAATAGTACAACTCAACACAAAGGAGCCTCTAGGGTATAAGGCCAGAACAAAGCGAAGAAGCTAAGAGGAATGAGTCTTCACCGCATAAGTCATGGCGGGACTACAGAGGAATCACGAGCCTACTCAAATTGAAGCAACATGGGCAACAAATGTCAGTGAGGTGCTAACTACGATGCCCATGTAAAGGATGGCTATACCATCGTGTCATGATTTAAAAAATCGGCGAGTGAAGATGGCTTATGAACCATAACACGACGGGGTTGACCCTATGGCAGATGTATCGAATGATGAAGGCTAGTATGCATAATGCAACGGAAAAATGATGTCCCTAACCTATATGCCAGTGAAAAAACGATACCTGCCATGACCGGTCAGCAGTCATGGAACCGTCTCGAAAAAGTCGAAAAATGTCCAAAATGTCCTGAAAAGAAAACCAATCTCGACACTCCATGCTCCCAAGTTAAAAGTGACGTGAAACCCAACAAAATGAAATTTTGAAAAAATTTTGCATTTTCAAAACTTATAAAAAGGATTTTGGACTCACCATTGTTACCGTTTGAGTTGGAGAGCAAATATTTGGAGCAAAAGGAGCAAATTCTTCGTGCGTCAATTCCGACCGTTCAAATTCCACAAAATCTTCCAGGTAACCCTTACACTTAGCTTGCAATTCATTGTGATTAATTTTAAGGTTTTCCATTGATGTTTCATCGTTGAATTATTGATCAAAATTTCACCGCGGCGTATACACGGGTTGATAATATGAAACCCGTATACACGCGAGCCCTATATGCGACTGTGTATACAGTAACCCGTGTATACGCCGTGAGCTAATTTAAATGAAAACTAACGGTTGAAACTTCAATTTTTTCTCAGGATGCCGATCACATGGCGTGAAAGGGAATATGCAGTGGTTGATAATGAGGTTATGAACGATCCTCAAGCCTTAGATGCTTTACGAGGATGCGGCTTGCTCAAATTCTTCAAACTGTCGAACATGAAAGCCAATGTGCGACTGCTTGAAATGCTCATTGACTATTGGAATGTCGATGAGGAATCCTTTATGATTGATCAGATGCCACTTAGAGTGGAAGTGGAGGACATATATTTTATTACAGACCTCTCCCGAAGGGGAGAGGTAGTACAGTCCTAGGGCAGGACCCGGAGTAGCCTCACTATAGAGGACTATGTACAAATATACTGCCCAGGACATCCCAAGAAAGTTGGGAGCTAGATCTCCATTGCACACGTGGAGAGTTTATCACTAAGGATCATCCTGTTCACTATAGCTCGAGTGAATGGATCATCCTCACTACATCAGGCATCACGGCTCAACATGAGCGTGGCAGTGGACTGTCTCGCCACAGTTTTTGACTGGAGTACTCCTCTTCTGGCCAGCATGAAGAGCCAGCTCACTTCCATTAAGAGAGGACATACCAAAAATTTCAGCTACGGGACTATTATGTGCACCTTCTTCTTCGAGAGGATTCCCGCACTCCGACCCAGGGTAGCAGTTTCCATCAGCACCCCATGCGATCCGCGCATGGGCCGGTGGGTTGATCTAATGAAACGTCTGGGGGGTGGGGAGGTTCCTAGGACTGCATTCGATGATGATTTCTTCACCTGGTGGGATCAGCAGATCATCGCCGTAGACGACTACCCCTATGCCGCGCTGGACTTCCGAGGAGATCCTGACCTAGCTTTACCGCCAGATGCAGCGTGGGGCGAGATTGGTAAGAATTTTTTGATTTTTTGATTTTTTCTTTTTTCTTTTTTGAATTTTTCAAATATAATGATGCAATTTGAAAAATATATTTTTTTGATGAGATTCAAATGACTGATATGATGATCATGATCCAGATATTGGGCCAGTGCGGCCAGATGGACTCCCACGGCACAGACGACGCGGCCGAGGAGCCGAAGAGGTGGCTGCTGAGACGGAGAGGACTCTACACAACGTCCTGCGACACCTGACGAGACTGAGCTGTCGAGTACCCATGGCTGCTATAGAGGACCTTCCGGAGGATATGCAACGTTATGTGGTTGGCATGCCACGTGACTGGGTTCGCACTTTTCGGCGTGTAGCCAATGCGATAGCTAACTACTTGGCCGCTCATCCTGAGCCGGGGCATTAGATATGCCGAATATGATTATGGGCATTTGAGTCCCAATTTTGTATATTTTTTGGACGACATATGTACACTCGAGACACTTTTATGATGATATATATATATACAGTTGACTTTTTGATGCTTTTATTTTATGATGAATGATTGATGTGCCAATCTAATGCTTGTTTAGCGATAGAATCAGCTAACCAATTATGAGATCTTGGAATGTGAAAATAATTAATATAAACAAATGATCTTTGCAACAACCTCACTCTTAAATACTGGCGATATAAGCATGGATCCCTTACCCTATAAATGTTATTTAATTGAGACACTATCAATTGAGAATCGAGATGCACTACTAACGAGTTGATCCCATAAGAGATTTCCTCGGATAGTAAATTAATAACGGCAGTATACTTAGCCATATTATTTGAAGTAGGACCAATGCATATGCCTCTTGATACCATCAATTGACCAGTTGGATAATAAAGTACCCAAGCTGCGGAAGCGAGATTCCGAGTGTGTCGACTAGCACCATCGACGAAACCAAAATAGACCAAGTCATCCATCAACACCTGCAACAGAAGACCAAAAAGTGTTGACATCACGAAGCTCTCGATAATATATGCACAAATATACATAATATACAAAGAAGCCATTGCCTAATTTCTACTTAAGCAAAGTACTTCTTTAGGTAGAGCCCATCAGGGGGCTCCGCCAACTCACTCCTAGAGATGTTTATAGGTACTATGATCGAACCAATTAATATACTTCCTTCGAAAAATAATTGTGTTGGAGCCAAAGGGACCCTACAAACATCGCTAGTCGAATTTGAGGACCAAGATTCGACCTCATGCACATGGGAATAAAAATATGACCGACGATGTAAATCTTCCAAAGGTCGATCTACAGCCGTCATTGCTTCGAATATTGCTTCATCCGATGGAAAAACAATGTCCGAGCGATCTGATGCATAAGTGGAATCAAAGATCCAAGAATGAGCCACATCACCATCTATCTCATTCCCGGAGGAAGGAGTAGAATGGCTGTCAGCAGAGCTATAGATAGATTCACTTCTAGGTTCTACTACAGATATAAAAGATTCTATTCCACCTGCCTTATCGTCATCCGATGTGGTCACAGATGAAGGTAAGGTTCCAGGGTCTGAAGAATAAGGAGTTTGAACAAACTGTCTCCATAAAGGGTCCCTGGAGGATGAAATTGTATCTATTCTAGCCGTAGGAGGGGGAAAATCAAACGTACCCATTAATGAAGAGTACATCCCGACTCCTAAATTCTCAGTAGGCGGACGGGGGTTATCTACTAAGGGAACAGAAGAGTCCGAAGTTGCTCGAGGATCAACTGGAGAATAATCCAGTTGAT